>PVJH01027704.1:0-28298 GCA_004026705.1 Nesogale talazaci | reverse complement strand
AGGGTCAAATTTAAAGGTAAAGGGGTTAGAAATTCAACATATCTTTTTGGAGGACACAATTCAACCTCTAACAAAAGCCAAGTCAGGGAAAGAATCTCTGCACAATGTTTTCTTTATTTCCTTTTTAGAAGAAAACTGAATTTTATGTCAACATAGCGCCTTCCAGTCGTATGGCTGGTTAGTGGATGCTCCCTTTATCACAACATCTCACACGATCCGTATGCTTATTTTTCCTAACAATAAAAAAATACAAATCACAGTGAGTACATGAAAGGAGAACCCTTGGATTTCTTTCATTTTTGACTCCTCATCAGTCAGACACAATGGCTGAGAAAGTTAGAGGGGTCCTTTTCACTTCCAGCACGGTTAGGATAGCAATGAACATTCCAAGCCCCTGTGGGCCCTTGGAACAGTCAAAGCACACAAGAACATTCAAACAATAAAACTGGTATTTAAGGCTGGCTCAGATAATAATGGCTGCCATTTTGCTCACAACTCACAGGAAGAGCAGCAGTCTCTCGACCGTGGAGTCCGGGGAGACTTGCTCCAGCTCAGATCCTATCCTAAGGCTGCTGGATCAGCATCTGAAAGAGTTTCTTTCCTTGAGTGGCTCTCTGTGTTTGACCGAAAGAGAGGAGAGGGTAGGGAGAGAAAGAGGAAGGATCTCTATGTAAATGTGCGTGCCACTGGGAGAATGAATAAATGAATGCCGATTTTAAAAGCAAAGGCTAGCGTTTTGGAACTACCGGTGAAGTTCTAGGATTTGCTTGGGAATTGTTTTTTTGTGCGTACCTTTCTATTGATGTTTTTTGAGGGTTTTTTTTCAACTCCTAGTGAGCCTTGGGGAACAAGTACAACTACCCTACATGGTGTTCCATGTTGGCATCGGTGTGGGAACATATTGCCAAGTCTTTCTCCCATGGAGCAGCGGGAACCCTTACTGTCTGTGAGCATCAGAGCAGGCTCGCCCTACAGAAAGGTCAGTGCTTCCAAGCAGCCTCCCCACAAGAAAAAGTAATGGCAGTCTGCTTCTGCTTCTGCTTCCATAAAATTCGCAGCCTCGGAAACCCTGTGGGACAGTTCTCCTCTGTCCTCTAGGGTGACTGCAAGCTGGAATCAACTTCGCAGTGCCCTTCAAATCTGCCTTTCAAATCACAACCATTTACAAGACTAGTACCTGGAGGGAAACGTGTAGCCCTGAGTGAGAAAGCTGAGAGTCTGCTAAGACTTAATAGAGTCGGCTAAGAACCAAAGTACCTCCACGGTCCCCTCTGAACCCACGCCAAGGCTGACCCAGTAAAATGTTCTGTACAAACAGGGAAGAAAGTGGTCAGAAACAAGCAAACCAAGGACGGTGAAGACCACACAGGAATCAGTGAACCACAGACAACGAGTGAAGTTCTAGGATTTGACTACCTGGAGCTCCCATCATGGCAATCGTACAAGAAAACCTCAGTCTGTATTTTTCACCCTAAAGAGGCCAAACCCCGTCCTCATTTCTGAACAGTATAAAAGGGAACTGGACCCTGAGCTCTGGGCTGATGCAATGTTCTGCCTCAGTCTGCCTCTGCACCCAGGCAAGAAATACACTTGGCTATTGGCAACCCACCTGGCCTCATGACTGAACTGAGTCTCTTCTCTCATCCTTACACAAATTTGTATACCTGAATACTCCATTTTAGAGACCATACCAAAGAGACCATGCCAAAATTTCCCAAGTGCAAATATTTATGATTGAAGTTTATTTAACCTACTATAGGGAGTTTGATGAGATACTGATCACAGACATTAACCACAGACCCCCTGTAGGGGTAGTGAATTATTTAATGTGGCTTTTTTTTAGCCAAAGTCTGGGTCAAACTCAAACTTACTGCCATTGAGTTGATTCCAACCCATAGAAAGCTGCGCCCATGGATTTTTGAGACTGTAACTCCTTTTTTGTTGTTGTTGCTGTTTTTTTTTTGGGGGGGGGGCATCACTGCTCTGGTGGTGGGAGTAGGAGGCCCAGTCCCACTGCTGGAATTGAACCTCCGTCCCAGTGGGCCGCAGTCCCGCGCACAACCACTACACCACCGGGGCTCAGCCCCTGAGACTATAACTCTTTACAGGAGAAGAAAGCCTCATATTTTGCACGAGAAGCGGCTGGTAGTTTTGAACTGCTGACCTTGCAGTTTGTAGTGTGGGAGAAGACATGATTTTAAAAGGTAGCTGAAAAGTAGTGAGTACTTTAAGAGACAGAGAAGTAAATTAGATTGTCCTCTGGAAAAGGAACATTCCCCCTGACTACAGACTACAGAGATAATAATTGGATTAACATCTCAGTAGTACAACGAATGCTGATTATATCTAGATATATATATATATAGCTTAGAGCACAAGTAAATTCTGTCCTATTCAGAAAGTCTGAGAAAATAAGTTTGTCGTTAAAAGTCCAAGAAAGTTCAGCCTAGCTTGTTTCTAGTAATGAAATAATTCTGTATCTATAATTAATGATATTTTATATATATATGCATACATACACACAAAGACAGCTATAACTAGAGGCCCAGAGTTTACTATTTTAATTTGACAGACAAGAAGTACAACTCTAATAACAATAAAGTTTATCTTTCTTCCTGTTATCTTTTAAAAGTTATTTTTTTGTACCTATGACAGTCATGTACTCCTGTGTCAATTTCACGATTAGGAGTCTCGGGGTGGAGCTGGCCTGTCAATCTGGACATAGTCAACGAGGCCTCTGTGTGGGCATGGCTTTCTCCTGAGAACTCTGGGAAGTTTCGTCGAATTTCCCAAATGGAAAAGAGAGACTTGACACAGTCTCTACTGACAAGACGAGATGACAGCATGCTGATCGATCCTGATTCCTGGAGACTGGAGGAGCTGGAGGAGAATCTACATGGGCTTACCCAGATGGAACCAGACCTCTGAGGCCAGAGAAGCCACATAGGGACTCCTGCCAGCTGAGATCCTTCTACCGCCACTGGATACTGCTGATGGACCTGAGCACTGGAAATGAGGAGCCATGGGGAGACCCCTGCCAGCACCAGGATGCTTCTAGCCCAGCTGGATACACAAGACTCTGCACCCACCGGCCTGTGATTGTCCTGATGTCATTGCACATGCATCGTAAGTTGGAAGGACACTTAACAGACTGGTATCAGACATATGGGCTAATATCAGACTTATGACCTTGGACTGGACTGGGTTGGGATGCTTTCTTAATGTTCCATTCCTTTTGCATATAAACCTTTCCCATATATCCATATGTGTGTCTATGAATTTGTTTCTCTAGTCTACCAGGACTAACACAGTACCATAGCCTTCTGTAGAAATTCCTCTTCAACCTGACTTCAACAGCTCTCAGTGTCCTGTTTCTATACAAACATACCTTATATTTAATTGTGCTCCTGTAGAACCTGTACACAGACAAAGAAAAAGTCATTCAAACATAACAAGGGGCTACTACCCTAATTTTAACTCAGGAAACATGTGTCAAGGGTATGTCCTCTTTTATTTATTTATTCAGCCTGTATGCTGACCAAATGATCCAAGAAACTAGAATGTATGAAGCATTAAGATTGGAGGAAAGTTCATTAATAACAAATGAAACTACTTTCCTGAAATCCAAGAGAATTTGAGGCAGTTACTGGTGAAAATCAAAGACTACAGCCTTCAGTATGGGTTGCAATTCGATTTAAAGAAAATACAAATACGACTGAGCCCTGGTGGCCTAGTGCTTGTGTGCGGGACTGCAGCCCACTGGGTTGGCAGTTCAAATCCAGCAGCAGCTCCAGGAGCAAGGCTGGGCTTCCTACTCCCACCAGGGCAGTGATGACACACACGGAAGAAAGAAAGAAAGAAAGAAAGAAAGAAAGAAAGAAAGAAAGAAAGAAAGAAAGAAAGGAAGGAAGAAGAAAATACAAATCCACACAGCTGGAACAATAGCCAACATTATGATAAATGGCAAAAAGTTTGAAGCTGTCAAGGATTTCATTTTACTTGGATCTATCACCAATGCTCAGGGAAGTAGCAGTCAACAATCAAACAATGTACTCCACCGGGCAAATCTCCCTCACAAGACCTCTTTAAAGTATGAAAAGAACAAAGTTGTCTGATTGAAAATGAAGTGCATCTGACCCAAATCACAGTAGTTTCAATAGCTTCATGTAAAAGCAAAGGATGGACGATGAGGAATGAGGAAGACAGCAGAATCAATGTCTTTGTGGTTAGCGGGCCAACAGGTAACCCTCGATGCCCCAAGAATCGGGCTAGAATCCATGTATTTCAAGGATGATGTTGCAAAGACATTGAAAGTGCCATGAACTTCCAGAGAACAAACAAATCTGTCCTGGCGGAGGCACAGCCAAAGTGCCCCTTAGAAGTGAGGGTGGGGGGATTGAGGGCATGTCCTCAGGAGCGATCAGCCCTGGAGAAGAACATAAGGGTCATGGAGAAGAGGAAGAGCCTCATTCAGATGGACGACACAGTGACTGCGGCAATGGCCTCAAGCAGAGCAAGTGTGGAAAGGGCGCAGTGCCAGGCAGTGTTTTGATCTGTTGGACATGCCGTCCTCACGAGCTGGCACCAACTCAATGGAACCTAACAACAACAACAACAACAGTAGCATGGTTTCGTTATGCTTGACTTTATTCCCTTGTTGAGATTTTTCTTTTTTTTCACAAATTGAAGGGGTGTGGCAATCCCCTATTAAGCAAGTCTGTTGGCACCAGTTTCTCAACCGCATGTGTTCGCTTCATGTCTCCGTCACATTCCCCTATTTCCTCAGTGTTTCAAACTTTTTCAAAGTGCTATTATAGACTTGGTAGATTGTAGTATGTCATACACTGGAGGGTAGGAGGGGAAGTATAACTCACAGTTTTGCAATACTCTCTTTTTCTCAATAGCCTGGAACCGAACCCACAATATATCCCAGGTTGTCCAGTATTGGTGTAAGTGTTCCTTGTTTTCAGTATTTCCTTTAGTACTGTCAGACTCAGGACTGCGTTCTCCCATCCTTTACCTGGGACACACCCTTGGAGACAGGCCATCCTAGGTGGGCCTGCTGCTGAGGCAGCGTTGAGCAGCACTGAGATAAAAATAGAGAGGCATCAGCCCCTCCTTTTTATAACTGCAGGTAAATAAAGCCTACACGCCGAGGCAGAGAGAGCTCTCTTGTCCAATCCACACACTCATTTCTGGGCATCCAGGCAATGAGCTGTCTTAGAGACCTTCCCTAGAGGCCTAGTCTCTGACCAGTGCTCGACCTGAATCTGTTTCTCTAGATGAAGCAGTGACCTTTTCAACTGGCTCTGTGAAGATGAGCCTTTTTCAGTTCCTTGAGAATTGGGGCTGAGTTTCTCTGAAAACATTGCTATCATTGGGAACAGGCTTTCATTTCCAGTTTACTGAGAGCAGGGAGGCACAGGGCAAGGGGTGCTGGAGCTGCCAAAGGCTCAAACGAATTACAAACTATAATTATGCCTCTGCTTTCCACCTAGGTCCTACACAGCTCTTTCTTGTCCAAGAACCAGCGGGGAGGAGTTCCAATTCCACCTTCCACAGAAGAAACTGCATACTCTCTACCCTCCCTCACAAACCGCTCAAACTCATGGGTCATCACTCAAGTAGTAAGTTAGTGGCACCCCTTCCTTGGCCTCGTGTGGCATCAGGACCACTCTAACACAATAAACTTAAATCTCTCTTTGGTCAAAGAGCTTAACAATTCTCTACCAAGGACGGCTTGTAGGAAAAGTTGGAAGGTAATTTGGAGACTCTCCGTCCCATGCAACACTCTGAAACAAACAAAGGATAAGGTGAATAAGACATATTCAGAGTTGTTTCTCATGATGAAGTTCACGAGTTGGGCTCAGCCAGTTGTTCCAGTGGAGTTGGCATGCTAAATGGGTCGACGATAACCAAAGGAACAATCATGACTTGCCATCCATTCCATGAATGAGCCAGCCATTCTGCACCTGTGGGATGTGAAGGACACTGCGGTCTAAGGGATCCTATCTTAACTTCACCTCTAAAGTCTATGCCCAGGAGCACACACAGCACCTACGGGCACAGGGAACTGACTAGTTTTCAGAAGACCATCTGTTTTGAGCCACTGTCACAGAAGAAGTTCTTTTATTATGTAGCATAACCCTGATCAGATTCTCTGTGCTGTCAGTCCTAGAACAGGTGCAGGGGGAAATCAGAATGGTGCAAGCAATACAGGGAAATGACTGCTTTGGGCTCTATTAACTAGAAGTTACTACATTATGTTTCATTTCAGAAAAGCAAGTCCTCCTTCTGTCTTTTATTTGCACAACCCCTGAAAACAAAGATGCTGAGTTGTCCTCCAAGAAAGGGATGCAGAAAGACCTGGATGAAGCCAGCAGACTTACACGCTTGATGGCTTCTCGTAGGTGCCCCTTGGCTGCCATTGAGTCGATGTTGACTCACAGGAGAGGGCGTCACTGCCCCTGTGAGTTTCTGAAACTCTGTTTATGGGAATAGAAGGCTCCATCTTTCCCCCTCAGAACAGATGGTGGTTTCATCCCGTGGACCGAGAGGATCTCAGCTCAATGGGTCACCACTATGCCACCAGAGCTCCACCTTTAGAGCACACTAATACCTCTCTTCCACAACACCGTGCCAAACAGACAGTGTGTGTGTGCCTGATGTGCTACATAGAGAACGATGAGCAAACCCAATGAGCTCCACATCCATAGAAAGCGCTTCTAACGAGGGTTCGCTTTTCTCCTCTAGAAACCCTAAGCCAACCTGACCCCCCTGGGCTGTAAGTCAGAAGGTGATCCCTGATCCACTCTGGGATCCCTGATCTCATTCTGTTTCCTAATAAGGATATGCACCCCGCCTCCCGGGCTTGTCATTACCATGACAACGGCAGAAGTCCAGGGAGAGCAGGTTAGTGGAACAGCGCGCTTTCTAAATTCTCCAACAGACCCTGAGGCAGCAGTCACTCGTGAAGGGGGAAAATTCCATGTTGGCAGTGTTTCTGAATGGATTTCTGAAAACCTGGTTTCTTTTTTGGGAAAAGCCAGGGATGGAGTCACCAGAGAGTTTCTCCATGGGGAACTGATTTTTGTCAGAGAGACAGGAATCCCTAGGACAAACAAGAGCATGAGATCCCCTCTAGGACAAAGGTGTATAAACTGTGTCCATTTCCATAGAGTAAAGAGGTGCAGTAAAGTAGGGGAAAGCAGTACCGCAAGAACAAAAAGAGGCACTTGGAAAACAGACAAAAACCTCTATAAGCAGACTCTTCCCTCAGATACAGGCCTACATTCTAGAGTTGAAGGATAGACTCATCCCTTTAAAAAAAAAATCACAAAAAATAGCTACTACTACTTACTAACTCCTCAGTAGCCCTAGTGGTACTATGGGGTAAACTGGACTGATAACTGTAAGGTTGTTGGTTCAAACCCTCCTGGTGCTCTGTGGAAGAAATGCGAGGCTAGCTACTTCTGTGGAGATTTGCTATTTCAGAAACCCTCCATTGCATCATCACGAAGAGGAGTCAGCTCCATGGCACTGGCACCAAGCACTTAACGCTTTTCAAACACGGCCATGCATGCGTACACTTTTGTTTAATGTATGCAACACCCCTTTAGGGTATGTGTTGTTATTATCTCCATTTCATCACTTTAAGTTTTATTTGCCTCTCCATTTTATAGAATAAAAGCCTAGAACCTATGAATCAGACAAGTTAACAGTCCCAGGGACATGCAACTAGGGAATGATAAAGTTAGAATTCAAAGGAGCGTTCATCTCATTCCAGAGTATGAGATCTTAATCATGACCTCTCTGATATGAGAAAATTACCCTTGCGTCCTACAAGAATCATATGTGCATGATTTCTGAGCCTATAACGATGTGAGATAATCTCAGCAATCTAGCCTAGCTTTCTCAAACTTTAGGGTACATCAGGATCACATGGAGGGATTTTTGTTTTTTTGTTTTTTTGTTTTGTTTTTTTGGGGGGGGGCATCACTGTTCTCTGGTGGTGAGAGTAGGAGGCCCAGCCCCACTGCTGGAATTGAACCTCCGTCCCAGTGGGCTGCAGTCCCGCGCACAACCACTACGCGCACAACCGGGGCTCAGCCCACACATGGAGGGATTGTTAAGAGAGACGTTCCTGGGTCCCTCATCTTGACAATTTCTAGTTCAGTGAGTCCAGGATGGAACTAGTTATACTTTGTGAACCTCTGTTGTAGTCATTTTAAACTAACATTCTCTAACTGTGCTTCATGGTAGTAAGATGCCTCACTTATTTTTAATTATTAATCTTTCACTGTTTAATTCTAGATCGCTGGAGTCTTACTCAACATGAAATGTCCTTAGCTTAAAAAACATGGACATTTGATATGCTAAAGATAATTCCTAGGTGCCTCAGGTAATTTTTGAAAACTCCATGATATGTAGACAAAAGGCCTGAAAGAGCCAGCAAAAAGAAAGTAAAATTGGTCTGCCTGCCTCCCGTCTCCCATCAGGATCTCACAGGCCAGATGAGTTCCTTACAGGTTGACTCAATCTTTTTATCTTTTTATAGGTTCCCCCGAAGAACTGAACATAAGAGGGCGCTCTTGAAATATCTTCAGTTTAAGAAACATAAAGCAGCTTTTTTTAAGGATTGAATTGTGCCACCCTTATGCAAAAAAAAAAAAAAAATGTGTTGTAAAATCTAACCCCCTATATCTATGAACAATGTTGAGTATATGGCAGACTGCCAGGAATAAACAGATCTGTCTTGGAGAAGTATAGCCAGATTGCTCCGTAGAAGAGAATGACCGATTTGATTTTAAGACTTTTGACACGTTATTAGGAAAGACCAGTCCATGAGAGATGACTCAAACAATATCATGTTGGTGAAGTGGAGAGTCTATGAAAAAGAGGAAGATGGGCAATGAGATCAATTGGTACAGTAGCTACAAGAATGGGCTCAAACGTATCAATGATCGTGAGGATGCCACCGCACCAGACAGTATTTCAGTCTGCAGAGGCTGGCTAGGAGTTGAAACCGACTAGGGGGAATTTAACAACAATAAAAGCATCTCTAGGGATACAGTCCAGTTAATACAACTATTATTTCAATTTATGTGCCAACAGCTATGTGGAAGGAAGGCCTTCGCAAGGCACATGACACAACCTTTGCTTGCTGAAAGTGAGGAAAACTTGACACTTGCTGGTGAAGATCAAGGATCGCGGCCCTCAATGTAAAAAAGACCCAATCTTCACAACGGAACCAGTAGGTACCCTCATAATAAGTCCAATGAAGATTGAAGTTTCAAGGATTTCATCTTTGGATCTACAACATGGAAGCAGCCGTCAAGAGATCACTGGGTAAATCTGCTGCACAAGACCTCTTTAGATAAGACCTCTTTAGATAAGACCTCTTTAGAGTATTAAACAGCAAGAATGTCACTTTGAAGACGAAGGTATATCTGATCCAAGCCATCTATTTTCAATTGTCCTCTATGGGTGTGAAAATTTGACATCGAAAAAGGAAAAATCAAAGCATTTGAATTGGGGTGCTGAAGAAAAATATTGACAGTACCATGAACTGCCAAAGAACAAATAAATCTGTCTAGAAAGACAGGGGTCCTCAAACGACAGCCTGTGGGCCACATGCGGCCTGCCAAGGGCATTTAGCTGGCCACTGGGTGCTTTTGCCGCTGTGGCCTGTCCTGCTTAGCAGCTGACTCATTCTGGCCCATCTGAGGGACAGTGAACTGGCCCCCTGTGTTAAAAGTTGGAGCGTCTGGGGTCTTCAAGCCTTGAAGATAAACAAGCAGCCAACTAGCTCAGAAGCAACAAAGCCCACATGGAAGAAGCACACCAGCCTGTGTGACAATAAGGTGTCAAAGGGATCTGGTATCAAGCATCAAAGAACTAAAAATTATATCATTATAAATGAGGGGGAGTTCATATCGGGGACCCAAAGTCCATCAATACGTGAAGCGGCATCATCTTACAGAGAGGTTGCAGCGAGGAGATGAGCCAGTCTAGATACAGTGTAGTAGCAATGAAATGTGCAACTTTTCTCTGGTGCTCAAATGCTTCCTCCCACCGACTATCATGATCCCAATTCTACCAGAAGATTCAGCTAGACCAGGGGATGTACTCTGGAGTCAGAAACAGAGAATTTAGGATAGACGATCTCTCGGGACTAGTGGGGGAAGTGGTAATAATGGGGTGTGTGTGTGGAGGGATGGTGGAGTAGAAACAGGGAACTAATTTCAGGGATCTACATGTGACCTCTCTGGGGTGCAGACAGCGAGGAGCGGAGTGAGATGACACATTGGATGATACGAAAACGTAATGAAGATTTGTAAATTATTGGGGGTTCATGGGGGAGGAAAAGGGGAGGGGAAATAAAGGGAGCTGGAATTAAAAAAAAAAAAGAACTAGAGGAAAGGGAGAAAGAGGAGCTTATACCACCCTCTTTTGAGATACAAAAGGAGCTGATAAGCTAAGAGAAGATACACACCTCATGAAGATCACCAAAATATACAACCAATTCTTTTTGCTAGAGCAACTGTGTCATCAATGCCAATTCTATTTCCATCTTTTTTTGATACTCCCTGCATCAATCAGCATTTTCCCCAAAGAATCCTTCAAAATTATAATTCATGACTTGAAGATTTTCTTCAGTTCTTTCATCTTGCGATATGGTGAGCATATTTTTTCCTTTTGATTTTCTAAGTCTAGATCTTTGCATATTTTGTTGCAGTGCTTTATTTCATCTTCTCAGTTCTTTTACTTCATCATTACTTCTTTTTGCTTTAGCTGCTCTATGTTCAAGAGCAAGTTTTAGAGTCTATTTGGATACCCACTTTAGTCTTTTCTTTCATTTCTGTCTCTTTAATGACCTCTTGTTCTCTTCAATGATACTCTTGATGCCCTCCCACAACTCATCTGGCCTTTACTTATTGCTGAATGCATCCGTCTGTTCTTGAGATGACCTTTAAATTCAGATGGAATATACTCGACATTTTATTTTAGCTCTCGTGGGTTTATTTTAATTTTCCTCTTCTCCAACTTGACCTGGTCTCTTCTACAATCTGCGCCTGGCCTTATTTTGGCTGATAATAACTAGCTTACCCATCTTCCCTTCACACAATCCTACTCAATTTGATCCCTGTGTGTTCCATGTGAGACCCACATGTATGATTTATGTTGTTGAAATGTATATTTGTATGAAAATGTAAATATATGAAGTCATTGATTTTGCAAATTCTATGATTCCATCTCTAGTTTTGTTCCTCTCGCAATCACCTTATTTTCCAACTACTGATCCTTCCTCTTTAATTCAAATTGTCAGTAACTATTACAGCATCTTGATTATTGCTTGATCAGTTTTAGACTGAAGAAGTTCATAGGATTCTTCAATTTTATCATTGGCTTTAGTACTTGGCACATAAATTAGAATAATAGTTGTATTAACTGACCTTCCTTGTAGGTCTATCAATATTATCCTATCACAAACAATATTATACTTCAAGAAAGATCTTGAAATGTTCTTTTTTCATGATGAATGTGATACCATTCCTTTAAAAATTTTGTTCTTCACATAGTAAATCATGTGAATGTCTGATTCAAAATGGCCAATACCAGTCCATTTCAGCTCACTAATGCCTAGATACCAAGGTTCGTGTTCCATTTCATTTTTATAACTTCCAATTTTCCTTGATTCATACTCTGTACATTCGATGGTCCAATCATTAATGAATGCATTAAGCTATTTTTCTCATTTTGAGTCACATCCCATTAGCAAATGAAGGTCCTAAAAATTTTATTCCATCCAAGTCATTAATTTCAACTCTCCTTTGAGGATATACCTCTTCCTAAGTCTAAGTTGAGGGCCTATCATCATCTTCTGACACTATAATGCGTTGTTGTGCTGCTACCATAAGGGTTTAAGTGGACCTCTTTTTCTTATTCCTAGTCTGCTACTAGTTTAGAAGCTCCATTGAAAGTTTTTCACCACTGGTGACATTGCTGGTATTCGAAACATTGGTGGCATAGCTTCCAGCATCACAGCAACACACATGCCACCACAGTACAACAAATTGACAGAAAATGGGGACTAATAGTAATCGAATCAATGAAAAGCAGAATATATTTGAGATTAGAAGCAACCATGATTCCTGGAGCACCATTCTTTTCCACAAATAATAACCCCTCCTCTCATCCTATTTCCAGGTAGCCAGTTGGGGGTAATGAGCTGTTTGGATGTCAGGATAATTCAATCTCAGGAAACTTGTATCTGGATCTAGAGATGCGAACTACTGAATTCTGACTTCTTCCAATCAAGGCATACCACAGATTGGCAAAATAAAAATAAATCAGGAAAAAAAATTAATGAGGACATTTGATGTTACTAATTCTATAGGCCAAGGACTCTATTCAGTTTTTCTCCTTCATTTCTCATGGAAACCCAATGAGTATTATTACTAATAGACCCAAATTACATATGAAGCCATTAAGAAAATAAGTTTAAGCAAATTTTCTATGTTTACTCAGCAAGCAAATTGAAATTAGACTTTAACTCAGATATATCTGTCTGCAACTTATAGTCTTAACTTTTACACCATATTCTAATTAAACAGTGTAAAACATTTTAAATCTTAAAACCTAATGAAACCAAAAAGGCATGACAGAGTGCATAGAGAATCCCCTTGAATTCATGTCATCTGTGCAGAAGGAAATTGAAAAGTGTGGCTAGGTCACCCATGGAGCAATTGGAAGATATGAATTCTGTCCAGCTCTCCCTAGCTGAGAGACTGTGACTCATGAGTCAGCAACTGGGCATAATATCAAGACTGGAGAATAAAGAAGATGAAAGGGCAATGATCCTTCTGCCCTAAGATCCTTTGGCTCTAATATCTTAAATCTGAAGGAGAGACATGGGCCAAAGGTGGATGAAATATCAATTAAAGATTCCTATTTCATATTTTTACGGGAATATACACCAACTACAATTGCCCATATGGAAACTCAAGTTGAAGTTGAAGAAAATTAAGACAAGTTCAAGAAAGTCAAAGTACCACCTTGACAACATTATACCTGAATTTAGAGATCGTCTTAAAAAACATGTCTGAACATTACTGAGAATAAATGAGTTGTAGGATGACACCAAGAACATCACATATGAAGAACAATTCTGGTTTGGGGCATATGAAACCCAGGATTTATTACCCTAGAGGGACAGTAAGTAGAATAAGAGTTTTTTTTTTTTAAAGGGAGACAAAGTCAGAGTCCTAAAGCATAAGAATGTTTGAAAAATGGTTGTGGTAGCAATTGTACAATACTACTTGACAGGCTTGAAGTATGGAATAATCTGATATATGTATTAACTCCAAATTAATAATTAATTTAAAAAGTATTAAAGAGGAACATAAGGATAGAAAACAAAGAAAAGACTAAATAGAAGCCAAAAGAGGCTCAAACTTGCTCTTGACTGCAGAGTAGTTAAAAGTAATAAAGAGCTGAAGAGATGATTTCCAAGGGTGGCTTGAAAAGACAAAGGAAAGTATTACAATATAAACTAAAAGGGAAAAAATGCTCATCATATTAAGCTGAAAGAACTAAAGAAAAATTCAAGCCTCGAGTTGTAATATTGAGACATTCTATGGACAAAATACTGAACACATAAAAAGCAGCAAAAGAAGGTGGGAGATCCTACTCCCACCAGGGCAGTGATGCCACACACCCAAAAAAGAAGATGGGAGAAACACATAGTCACTACATCAAAAAGAATCGGTCCATTCTCAACCATTTAAGGAGGTACATATGATCAAAAACCAATGGTATTGAAGGAAGAAGGCCAAGCTACACTGAAACCATTGACAAAAAAAAATGACTCCAGGAATGAATGGAATGGCAATTGAGCTGTTTTGACAAAGAGATGAAACAAAGGAAGCATTCAGATGTCTATATCAATAATTTGGAAGACTGGAAGAGATCTATATTTGTATCCATTCCAAAGAAAGGTCATCCAACAGAATGTGAAAATTAGCAAATAGCATCATAATATCACAGAAAAGTAAAATTTTTCTTAAGAAATGGTTGCAGATGTACATCAACAGAGAACTGACAGATATTCAAGACAGGACCTGAAAGTACATGGAACCAGAGATATCAAATAGAACCTGGCAGAAAGCAGAGAATACTAGAAAGATGCTTAACTGTGTTTATTGACTATGCTAAGGCATCCAATTGTATGCATTATGTGGTATTTACACAATTTCATGTGAATTTGATAAAAGAATGAAGAGGTGGAGTTTAGCCTGCCAATTAGGTCAATGCCTAATGATCCTCCTTGTGGGCGTGGCCTTCTCATGAGGAAGAATTTCCTCACTCTTGTTTCTGCAGTCAGACACCGTAGGTCACTCTCTGCTTCACCTTCCTGTGGAGAAGCCACGTGGAAACCTGCACTCTGCCCAGATGCTTCCACTGGCACTGGATCCACAGACTTTTTATCCACTGGCCTGTGATCTTCCTGCATTTGGCATCACTGCATGAGCTGAGTGAGTCTGAGAGGGATCATGGGCTGACATTGGACTTATGGGTTAATATAGAATTTATGGACTTGATCTGAACTGGACTGGAATGTTTTATTGATGCTTAATTATTTCTTGATATAAAGCTCTCACTTATACAGACGTGAATGTCTCTGGATTTGTTCCTTTTTTCAACCCAGCCTAACACACATTATAACAAATTAAGGATAATACTATGAATAATGGTAATTCCAGTGTACAATTTGTGCTCATGGGAACCTAAACAGAGACCAAAGAGGCAAGTCTTTGGACAGGATAAAAGGATACTATATGGTTTAAAATCAGAAAAGGTATGTAAGAGGGTTGTATCTTTCTACCACACTCATTCAATGCTGAGCAAATAATCCAAGAAGCTGAAGTATATGAAGAAGAATGGGGAACCTGGTTTGGAGGAAAACTCATTAACCTTGCTATATGCAAATGATAGAACCTTGCTTGCTGAAATTTAAGAGGACTTGAAGCACTTTCTGTTGAAGATCAAAGACTACACCTGAGTATAAAGAAAGCAAAAGTCCTCACAACTGGACCAATAAGCTGCATCATGATCAATGAAGAAAAGGCTGAACGTGTCAAGGATTTCACTTTACAATGATCCACAATCCACAATGGCCCACAATCGATGCGCTCAGAAACAACAATTAAGTAATCAAACAATGTATTGCACTGGGCAAATCTGCTGCAGAAGACCTCTTTAAAGTGCTCAAAAGGAAAGGTGGCATTTTAAGGACTAAGATGTACTTGACCCAAGCCATGGTACTTTCAGTTACCTTGTATGCATGTGAAAATCGGACAAGAAAGAAAGAGAGCTGAAGAAAAATGATACATTTGGATTATGCTGGAACAATCAAATCTGTCTTAGAAGTTCAGTCACTCTACTCCTTAAAATGAGGGTAGCGAGACATGGTATCAGGAGGAACCAATCTCTTGTGAAGGGCATCATGTTTGGTACATTATTTAATATGGCTCTTCTAGCTGTAGCCTTTGTTACTTCCACTACACGGACTTCATTTTCCCGGTGGGCTAGCTGTGATGGGTGCTGGAGGGGCAGTGAAAAACTGAGGGATTCTATGATTTAGCTGTGAGCAACCATTAACAAAGTTAATTGTGATTGCTATCCTGCTTGATATAAAATCAGCCATCTCAGCCTCGGGAAAGGGGAAGCTTCATACCAACAAGAGAGACGAGCCAGGCATGGGGTGCATCCTAGATTCCGCCTTGCGCTCTCCTGAATCAGGAGATCACTTTACTATCCAAGGAGCGGCAGAAGAGCAACAACAACAGAACCAGCAGCCGCACAGGGACCCAAGTGTTGGACTTCCCAGGCCACAGAGCGGGAAAATGGAGTGCTTTGGGGCAGGAAGCTTGTTTGTAAGTGGGGTGCGTCTGGGAAAAACTAAGCTTGGAGCTGCATACTTTTCGTTGGTTTAGAGCAGAGGGGGATGCACTTTGGGTACTTATTGTATCTCTAAAAGAGTTCTGTAACATTGCCTGAGCAGGGCAGAGGCCAGGTGACAAGATTAAGAGACAGAAAGAAGCCTGCCTGTGGGCATGACACAGAACAAACTGCCCTGACTGCACAACTGTCTACTGAGCATTTCTCACCTGCACTGTCACCTGCTAACTTTCCTCATGAACTCCACAATTATGAGCATTGTTTGTGAATGTTGTGATTGTTTGTGGCCGCTGCAATAAATTACCTCCACCAAAGTGTAGGATGGTGGGAGGAATGGTTGGTGTCAGAACAGGGATGGACGGTGGAGGCATGTCTGCTTTCTTTCTTGTGACAATTCATCTTAGGACTCAAAGGAAGTCAGATGTTGCCCCTGTCCTCTTTCCTCGGTTGGTGGGTGAAAAAGAGGAAGTCCCATAAGAAGATGGATGAACTCAGTTGCTAAGACAATGAACTCAGCCTATCAATGATTGTAGGGATGGCACAGGACTAGGCAATGTTTCCTCCTATTGTGCATGCACCTAAGAACAACAAATGGCACCCATCATCATGAGTGAGAGGGAAAATGCACTCAAAATTGGTTTTTGGTCTCAATAGATTGACTTGTCAAAAACTAAGATGACAAACATTCAATGAAAGTCTATTTAAGCGCCCCCCCCCCCAAAAAAAGCCCAACTCACTGCCATCAAAAGTCGATGTTGACCCACAGTGACCCCCTGTGGGTTTCTGAGACTGTAACTCTGTACGGGAGTAGAAAGTCTGGTATTGTTCTCTAGAAACTGCTGGTGCTTTTGAACTGCCAACCATGCCGATTGCAGCCCAACTCCTAACCATTGCGCCATCGAGGCATGATTTAACATAACTGCTCTGATTCAGTAGTTCTCACTTTTCCAAATGCTCCTCCCTTCTGCAGCACTGTGGCAGTGTACACTCACATCCTCCTCCAGACTTCTTCTTTACCCCATTATTGGCATTGGGTTGCATATTTGTCAATGAACTATTTTATGTTCCTACCCTTGCCATCTGGCAATATTAGCTCTCTGATGAATTGCTCTAACTTGTGCTTTTTTTTTTTCAACAAATGTGACTTTTAGTTGAATGGTACATCATTCATAAATAGTAAATGCTGCCTGATTAAATCAACAAAAGCCCTTGGAGTTGCCAGCAAAAGGAGGGGTAGGATGAATTTTAGAAACCCATGAAATTTAGAAAGCTAAGCATTTGAAAGGTATCTGGCTCTTTGGGGGAAGAACTTTTTATACACATATCTTGTGCCTTCATTATTTATTTGTTTAAATTTGTCAATGTACTTGGAATTAGAGCTAGATATACATGAATTTCAATTCTATCTTGTGGCGGTCATGTATTCGTGATGTCAATTTCATGATTGGGATGTTGGGGTGGAATCTAGCCTGTTAATCTGGAGATAGCCAATAAGCCTCTGTGTGGGCATGGCTTTCTCCTGAGAATACTGGGAAGTCTCGCAGTATTTCCCAATTGGAGAAGAGAGACTTGACTCTCAGTCTTCAAGAGACGAACTACTAACAAGACTAGATAACAGCCTGCTGATCCATCCTGACTCCTGGAGAATGGAGGAGCCGAAGGAGACATCACTTGCCCTGATGGAACCCGATCTCTGGAGCCGGAGAAGCCACACAGAGACCCCTACCAGCACTGAGATGCTTCTACCGCCAATGGATACTGCTGATGGACCCTGAACCCTGGAAACGAGGAACCATGGGGAGACCCCTGCCAGCGCCAGGATGCTTCTATCCCAGCTGGATACAAAAGACTCTGCACCCACTGGCCTGTGACTTCATGAGTTGGAGGGAAACTTTATAGACTGGTATTGGGCATATGGGCTCATATTGAACTTATGACTTTGGACTGGACTGGGTTGAGATGTTTTCTCAATGTTCCATTTCTCTTGTACATAAACCTTTCCCTTATATCCATATGTGTGTCTATGAATTTGTTTCTCTACTCTACCTGGACTAACACTTACCTCTGCTACTTAATAAACTATTTGAGTTCTCAATTTTGTGCCTCTATGTTTCCACTTCTATAATAAATCCCTTGCATGACTGTCATGAGGGATAAATGAGACCATGTATGTAATATTCTTGGCATGCTGCCTAGGCATATATTGCGGTTCAAGAGATGATCACTGTGATCATCATCTTCATGTTCTATTGATGGAGAATTGTTGTAGAAACCACTTTTGGTGTCTGCCCAGCCCATGATTATGCACTTTGTGAAATCTATCACCAACATCCATAGGCACAGACCCCAAAGCCATATATATTTAAGCTATATTTCGTTATGTGACACTGCCTTAGCCATTAAACCAGAATGAAGAAACTGGGGCAATGAGAATTTAAACACTTTCCCCTGGTTCACCAAACCATTGGATTCCTAAGCCAATGTGGTAGGTAGTCTTTCCTGAAATTTTAAACCTGGAATTGCTTCCCACTGGTCCTCTGAACTAAGAAACTATCATCTCTGGCAAGGTGAATGCCCAGGCAGTAAAAGTCAGTCTGCAGTGTGAGATAGATGTACAGAGAGAAGATGTTTTAACTTCAAGTTAAAGAGTCATGACTTATTCTCAGTAACTTTCCACTTCAAGAGAAAATCCATTCCTTCCTTCCTATCTATCTATCTAACTAGTTAACTAGCCAGCTAGTTCTATTTTCATTTTTGTCTTCATCCATATGATCGTCAATACCAGTAACTTTGCTGTGTATAAACCCCCCAATATTTGGATAGCCTAAATATTAAAATAAACCTGATTATTTTTTTAAAACAACTCTCTATGTACACACTTATATACTTAAAGGATCTGGCTTTAATTCTCGAAAGACATATAGAAAATAAAAATTACTACATTAAAAAATCTTTGTAAAAACCAAAACAATAAGAAGGAGCCACCAGCATTTCTGATGGTACAAAATCAGGTGGTCCGATCACGTTCCAACACTGAAGCAAGAATGGAAGAACTAGGGTTCCTTACCTGGTGTTGCGCTGGATACTGTTGGCCACTGTTGATCAGGCCCTCCCGGACCAGCTCGTAGAATGCCAGCCTCCTCCAGATGTACAGAGCTGAGTAAACACATAGACCCAGGTAACAGTTACATCATAAATGCCTTTCCCGCTCGCCTTACCCTCAGAACTTGCATCTATGGAGGCAGAGCTTCAGCTCGGACAATCTGACCATGTCTGAATGGAAGCAATTACCACTGAATTCCCTTGCGTGCACTGCAGTATTGCCCACTTCCTGACTGACTGCTATACTATTCAGGCAGTGAACATGGTTTAGCTATATGGAAATTTTGGTTTTCATTAATGCCATGTGGTGGTCTTTAAATCTAGCATGAAACCCATCAAAGAACTAAGGCCATATTAACTTCATAATGCTGAGTAAGCAGAGGGCATTTGTTCTCAAAAGCCCAGGCCTCTTTTTGCAGGCTACCTCTTCGTGAATTCCCCACAACACAGAGGAGAGTGTACTCCAATGACTTTCTGCTAAGTGCAATGCTGTTCTAGATTGACTACACAATTCATTCTTGACCTTATTTTTCTCTTTTAATCTCTTTACATATTTTATGGATAGAAAACTGACTGGGTGAGTGATCTTTAAGCTCTGTTCTCTCACTCTTTGACTTCAAACAACATATCTAGTGGAAATTTATTTATTAAATTCTGCCCTGTCCAAAAAAATTCTGTCCTGTCACTACCCTTCATCTAAACCCTAGTCACGTTTCCTTTTTTCTAAATATTAATATTTAGGAAATATTGGTATTTTCAAATGTTCTTGATGTCCACCAGCAAATTATACAATCAGTTCATTTGAAAGCTACAACCATCCTGGAATCCTTTCAGTTCAAAATAGCATTTTCAGAAGGACATAATGTGGAAACCTGGAAAAGTCAAGTCCATGTGTGGAGAATAAAATTAGCATTATTTAAGTCGCAACTCTAATGCATGCTCAATGTATCATATTGTGAGGAAGAAGTAACATGCTGGCATTCTATTTTTATTTCACTTCTTATCCTATTTAAATATAGTACCTTCATCGGAGGTCGAATAGACTCCCATATAGCTCTTTAATTTTAAAATCTAAAAAGGAAGTTATCTGCTTTGTTATTTTAAACATGCCTATTACCTACTTTCACTATAGTTTTAGGGTATAGCTCATAGCTCTGGTAGTTGCCAACCAAAGTGCTGACTTTATACCCTTCACCTGGGAGTTAGTATTGCAATCGTGCTTTCATCTATGGTACAGTTTCATCAATAGCTCATTTCTACGTGAGGGTTCCTGGTCTAAAATTATGACCTCGGTTTCAATGTGATATTTCACTAGAACCAACTCCCTGTCTTTAGGTCTTCACTGATTGTGCCTGGTTCAGAAATAGCTCCCCACGGAATGGCTTATGCTCAATTCGTAATGCTTGAGAGTTGTTCATTTGTTTTAATCTAATTCAGTTTTCATGGGCCTAAATTAATTTTTTCTTCACCAATTCAACACACATTTTGTAAGTTCTCTCTATAGAAGTGTATCTAATTTGGTGAATGCTTCCTTAACCACTGCCCAGATATTGTTGACATTTGAAGTTTGCTATTTATGTAGCATTAAATCCTTTTTCAGGTAGCAACAATTTGTTTTCTGACCCTCCCTATTTGGTTTCCAAAGCTATTCACGACTAATGACATTTTGACTAGGCCCTGTACCATGGACATTGTCTCAGTTCTGGGAATAATGGTAGTTAATCAATGACTGTCAAAAAGACAAAGTAGCGAAGGCAAAATTATATTTAATTTGAGTCTTAGAGTAATGCCTGTGCTTTGTGTTGGGCTGTATTTGAGCTTGACCAAAGCCACATCCACTGCTACTGAGTTATTTCTAACTCACAGCAGCCCTACAGACAGAACAGCACTGCTTCTTTGGGTTTCAGAGACTTTCCCTCTTTACAGAGGCAGACAGCCTCGGCTTGCTCCTGTGAAATAACTGGTGAGAGTAACTTGTGATTAGCAGCTCACTGGGTAACCCACTCCCTTGTGAGCTCTGGGTGTAAAAAATAGCCCTTCACACAGCCCATCCTCTCACAGACCCATGCCTTTGTGGAAATGAGATAGCAAAGGTATTAAGAAATTAAATGCACATCAAGTGCTAAAAGAAGAATTATGTTTATGCTCTGCATATAATAAAATATAATAGCCAATGTGTGATTGAACTCCAAGTTAGGCAATATGTATATAGTACAATTATACCTAATTCCAAAACATCAAGAGTAATTGATATCTTTGAGAGAAAGAGTAGCCAGAGAAAGGAAACAGGAAGTGGGGATCATTTCCTGGCAGAAATTTTGATGAGGAAAAGTGCAGCAGCCCTTTCCTGTGCTCTTCCAGGGACTCTTCTTTGCCAGCACTTGATACGAACTTGGCACTGACCTCTTCCAATGTTTCAAGGAATAGAAAGGCATGGAGAGTAGTGAAAATAATTACATTCTCCTGGCAAAGCATCTAAATCTTTTCACTTTTGACAGCTGCTTCCGGCCGATGGAGGCATATTTTATCTGAGCCACACAAAACGACAGCTCCTTCTGACTGAAGGGAAGGGGGAAATACATACCTGTGCATTCCCGCTCTCAGGGAGGCAGAGTAACGCCAGTCAGGGTTGGGCTGTCGGGGCTGCAAAAGCACAAATAGAATTGAATGTTAATAGACCCATACAGACTGCTCTCTCGGTGATACTGCTAGGTGATTAGGTTTTTTCCCTTAAATATTTCCATGTGCCTAAAAGTATTGAACGAGCCATTTAATGTGCATCTCTAAGATCGTATCTATATCTATAGCACTTAGGAGAAACGAAAATGAAATCAGCTCATCAGACTAAAAGTCATGGCAAGCCAGAAACTTGGGACTATGCAGAAAATAGACTCTCAAGACATTAGAGGAAGGGCAGTCTGTTTTGAGACAGAGAAGCTTTCATGGCTCCTGTCCTCAAAAGCCCCATTTTGGGTTCATTTCCAATTCCGTATTCCTGCTACAACAAAACATGGGCCTGTCCACGTTCTGCGGGGCTGGTGGGACTGCAGAGCACTGCAATCTGCTGCTTTGCAGACTGCAGCGTGTTTGACCCGGGATATGCCCGGTCGTACACCAGCAACGGAGAGCCCTCTCTTCTGCTGATTGAACAGGAATACTAGGAAGAGGAAAACAAACCACTACAGCGCTTGACCTTGTTTTGCTACACAGTTCTTTTCAAAAAGCTGTGCTCGTTGCCAGCTCCTCCCTGAGAGCTTTTCCTCGGGGCTCCATTACTGTTAATAAGCTCAAAGGAGTTAGCGGTACAGTGGTGAGTATAGCTGCCTTCCAAGCGGTTGACCGGGTTTGATTCCTGGCCAATGCAAGTTGCTTTTGGGAACCAGACACAATGATCGATATATAACCCCCTACCAGGGGGACTAACAGAAAAGTGGGTGAAGGGAGACAGCAGTTAGGGTAATACATGAAAAAAATTATAAATTGTCAAGGGTACACGAGGAAGGGAAGATGGGGGGGGGGCTGAAGTAGAAAGAAAATGTTTGGAAAAGGATGATGGCAACCTATGTATAAATGTACTTGACATGATGGCTGGATAGCTTGTGATAAGAGTTGTAAGAGCCCCAATACAATGATTTTTTTTGGGGGGGGGCATCACTGCTCTCCGGTGGTGGGAGTAGGAGGCCCAGCCCCACTGCTGGAATCGAACCTCCATTCCAGTGGGCCGCAGTCCCGTGCACAACCACTACGCCACCGGGGCTCAGCCCTATGATTTTTTTTTTAAAGATATAATAGCTATGCTCCATCAAAATTAAACATGCTTTTTGAATTAAAGGATTATTATTAAGAAAAAGAGGGGGGAAATAAGTTCAAAGGGTAGCTTAAACCTGTGAGGCAACTGACTCATTCTGTATCACCTGTACACTGGGAAGATCTATATACAAATTGTCAATTCAAAGTAGAGAGGACAAAAAAGGAAATATAGGCACCTGTAAAGGGTTTAGAAGTCCCTGAGTGGTGCAAAGAGTGAAATGCTGGACTACCAAACAAAATGTTGGCAGTTCGATGACCCAGAGGCACTTTGGAATAAAGATTTAGCAATATGTTCCCAAAAGCCATTCATAAGATCCACTGTGGAGCAGTTCTACTCTAAATAAATCCTGTAACAATGTTTTGTTTATTTTAGAAAGACTGTTTGGGGAATGATAGACTGAGTAAAAACTATTCAGGAGTCACTGGGGATCAAATCTAATACCATCCTATATTATATCGATAAGAAATTATTAAAAAACTGTTATATATATATATATATATATATATATATATATATATATATATACTTCTAGATGTGTTCTCATCTAGATTTAAATGGCCCTATCACTGAATGTTGAGATATGTTTGAATGGAAAGATGGAGGAAGGTTGTATTTCACATATTTCTCTGGATTATATCATTATCATATTTGATACCAGTAAACCATTCCAATCTGTCAACAATTCTTGTCTCTCCATCTTAAAGTTCATTTGAAAGATACCTAGAATATTATGAGCACATGACTAGGAGGATTTCATAAACATTTGAAGAAAGAAATAATCAGCATCCCAGCTTACAAAGTATGGAATAGCTATGTGATAGTCAAATGAGCACCGTGAGTAAGTGCTCTGCTGCTAACTGAAAGGTTGGCAGTTTGAATCACCCAAATGCTCCAAGGGGGAAAGATGAGACTGTCTGGAAACCTTATGAACAGTTCCCTTCTGCCCTCGAGGTTTGGTTTGGTTTAGATGGTGATCAGAGTTTTAGCCAAAGTCAAGATTAAGGAAAATCTACACGTCTAGAATACCTTACCTCAAATGTTTCTACCCTCAGCTCTAGCCACCCAGTCTGATCCGCTCCTATTCCACTAGCAAGATATGAATAGGCAAACTGCTTCATCTTTGGTTTTCAAAGTCTAACAAACTTCTTTATCCAAGGGGACTTCAAAGCACTATGACTGAGACCCTTAAAGATTAGACATTTATGTGCATTAAAAGATTTCACCAGAAGAGAATCCACAGACTGCGAGTGGGGGAGGAATGTGGTTATGATACCCCGGACAGGGGGCTAAGCTCTAAAATGTATAGAAAGCTCTAGCATATCGACAAGAAAAGGACAAATAATGAACAGAGGTCATGAACAGATCAAAGAAGACATCCAGGCAGTCCAAAAAAAATATGAAGAAATGCTTGAAGAACATTAAGCACTTGAGAACTGCAAATCAAAACAACAACGAGATATCATCTCCTGCCAGCACTAATAGCAAAGTTGAAATACACACACAAGGAAAACAACACCTGCTGGCAAGGGTGTACAAAGACTGGGACCTTCGTCCACCGCTGTTCGGGCTATAAAATTACCCAACCACTGTAGGGAACAGCATGTCACTTCAAGAAGTTGTACATAGAAATAGGCTGCCCGCTGTTTTCACTGGGTGCCATTGACTTGGCTCCTACTTAGAGCGACCCTGTGACTCAGCAGCATCTGCAGCAGAATATCATCCCAGAACTGCCAGAGACTCAAGCTGGATTCAGAAGAGGACATCGAACAACAGATACCACTGCTGATGTCATATGGATCTTGGCTCAAAGCACAGAATACCAGAAAGATGCTTTGTTGACGATGCAAAAGCACTCAGCTGCATGGCTCACAACAAACAGGATAGCTCTTCGAAGAATGAAAATTCTAGAACATTCCGTTGTGCTCATGTGGAAGCTGGAATTGGATCAAGAGGAGGTGGCTCACACCGAACAAAAGAATACTATACGCTTTAAGGTCGGGCACAGCGTGCCTCAGGCTCGCATCCTGTCACCAGAGTTATCCAATCTGTTTGCGGAGCAAGTCATCCGAGAAGCTGTACTATGTGAAAGTGAATGTGCCATCTAGGTTGGAGAAAGGCTCACCGACAACGTGTGTTATGCAGAAATACCATATGACCCAGTAACCCTCTACTGAGTATATATCCTATAGAAATAAGTTCAGTAGCATGTACAGATATATGCACACTCATGTTCATTATAGCACTATGCACAATAACAAGAAGGTGGAAATTATCTAAAGGCTACAAATGGAAGAATGAATAAACTTTGACATATACATAATAGGGTATTACTCAAAGTTAAAGAGCAAATAACATAAAAATTGTAATAACAGGGGAAGAGGGAACTGATAGAAATGATGACTGTATAAACCCACTTGAAGAGGAATAACAGAATTGTAGGTGAACAAATACATTGGAAGGTGTGAAATATGGTGAAAAATAATAATAGCAATATATAATAAGGATTTCTGGGGGGTAGAGTGGAGAGAGAGGGTGAAAGAGGGGAGAGAGAGAATATACGGGAGCTGATAGCTAAGAGACCAAAGAAGAAAGAAAATGTTTTTAAATGAATGGTGGCAGCAATTGTACAGTTATGGTTGATCTAACTGAATTATGAATTGTAATAATATCAAGAAGAGCTTCCAATAAAGTGATTAGAAAAAAAGCATAATAAAATGGATGAATCTAGAGGTCATTTCACTGAGTAAAATTGGAAAAAAAATCACAAAAGGGCAAATACTGTATGAAACCACTATTATAAAAAGTCAAGGAATGGTTTTCACACTAAAGGAAGTATCCTGGAATGTTTACCAGGAGTGGGAAGTAGGTTCCTGGTTAGAGGGTAAACAAGCATTAACTTGGGTGAACATGTGTTAACTTGTGTGTAAAAAGCAATACGAAGGACCAGTGGTGGGTGTGGTGATATCGGGAGGGTGCAGGGAGGGAGGAGTGGAAGGAGGGAACCAATTGCAGGGATTTACATATGACCTCTTTGGAGTACAAACAGTGGGGAAGTGAGTGAAGGGACACATAGGACAGAGTACCATATAAAAAAGTATGAACAATGTGTAAATTATTAAGGCCTCGTGATGGAGGGGGAGTGGGGAGGGAGGGGAAATATGGGGAGCTGGTACTGGGGGCCTAAATGGAGGGAGGATGTTTCTGGGGTGATGATGGCAACAGGTGTGCAAATGTGGTCTGCATACAATTGATGCATGCATTGATCATGATGGGAGTTGTATGAGCCCCCAATAAAATGATTTATTTTAAAAAAGCAACACAAGAGAGCTTGCAAACCATGAGGAGCTGGGGAAGGCACTGGGATGGGGTGTAAGAGTTACAGACTATGTAGAGAAATATTACTTTGATATTGAAACCACAAGGGTGATCTACAAGAGCATACCTACAAATATATACCGTCTGACAGAGGATATTTGTGTATGGATGGAGCAGGGAATTATTTACTCTTCTAGTCAAAGTGTCTAGTTTCCATCAAACAACCTTTTCCTGCATGGGTCTAGTAAGGTCGGAGAAAATATTGGTAGAATATGCTTGTGAGCAATGTAAGGTCATCCTGCTACATAGAAAACGAGCCCTTTAAGAAACAGGAGGAGGGATCTCATTATTAGCAAGAGCCAGGAGTGGAGCATGTCCTCTGGCCCCAAGATCCCTACAGTGAACATTCTAGATCTAGAAGACAGCTATACCATCATCAGAGCAGCAGCAGAATCAGAAGCCAGAGCTTAGAACAGGGTGATGGACGTACCCATCGAGCATGCAAGTAAAGCTGAGTAGTTTTGTGGAGGAGGCTGGCCGTTGGAGGGGGATGCCTCTGGAAGTTGGACTTGCTGACCCCCGGAAGCGGAGCTGAGTGCCTTCCGGTTGAGGCTCACCGGGGTGGGGTGCCTCTGAGCACTTCATTCAGGGAGCTGCCTCTGCTGACCCAGATGCTTAAGTGTAATGCCTTCAGGTTACAGCCAGTGTACAGCAGAGTGGCATGCACCTTTGGGCGCTTATTAGCAGAACTGAAAGGACTTTGTAGCATGTCCTGAGAAACAACTCAACTCTGAGCATTTCTCAATGGCATTATAACGTGCTAACTTCCTTAATAAAGCTTTTAATCGTGAATGCTGTCTGGGAGTTCTGTATAGCCATTGTCGTGACTATTAGAAACTGGTGAACATTAATTAAGACATCACAATCCCTATGAATGTGATGAAGTATCAGGCAGTAACATAATCAAACACTTGGAAAAAGTGAACGGCTGGGCTTAGGATCTCGGGGTCCATTGGAGTCACAATACACAACAGTGCTTCATATCCTACTTTTGTGACTACCAATGGAGGACTTATAAGTTCACGATTGGCCATATGGCACAACTACTGCAGGAAAGAAAAGGAGTGAAATTGGAAGATATGTGGAAATATTAGTCCAATGAGCTAAAGAAGTACGATTAGTCTACCACACTAACACCAGAAGTAGTCGATACTGTCCGGCTACCAGTACCAACTTCTCTGAAAGGGTTCACAATAGAAGGCCCTGGACAGACTGGGAGAAAAATATGGAACAAAAATCTAAATCATAAAAAATACCAGGCTTACTGGTTGGGTAAAAAGATTGGCAGAACTTCTAACATGAAGGTATTTAGTCATTCTTCAGGACTGTAAATAAGTTCAACTTCTGGCTCAACTATCAGCCAAACAAAAGGTTGCTTTATAAGGGAAACAATATCATAGGGAAATCATACTCATACCACTTGAATAATCAACCACTTGAAATAAAAAGGTCAGTATTTTTCCAACCACACAGTTCAGAAAGGGAAGGAAAGAATATAGAATGGAAACAGGAAACAAAGAGGGATGTTTCATTGTGGAGATTTTAGTCAAGAAGATGGCACACAATGTGTGTGAATTATTGAATGGGAAGCTGATCTACTCTATAAAACATTACCAAATTCACAATAAAAATAAGTGGGTGCTTTTAAAAGTTCACAGAAAAACCCCATTATCTTTCCATTGCGTTTTCTCATAAACTTTTTGAAGGCCCCTTATTTGCTTAGTATAAAGTATCATAGAACTCTGTGAAAACTGAATGTAAAACCCTCATTGTATATCACTGACACTAGTTGGAACAAAAGAAAAATATTTGTAAATTGTTTTGAAAATATACTGAAACCCCCTTTTTAAATTCTCATCATCACCAGCTCTCTCCTTCCCCTCAGCAGTACTGTCAGCCTGTCAGCTGTAGAAACCTTCCTTCCCGAAAAACCTTGACATCTGTTGAGTAACTGTTGCCAATTTTTCTAAGATTGGATAACATTCATGATGAAAATTGCTGCAACTTGATATTTGAAATGAAATGAAATCACCAACCTCATTTTGCT
>PVJH01027703.1:0-28152 GCA_004026705.1 Nesogale talazaci | reverse complement strand
ACAATCAGCAAAACTCAGAATGTGGGAAAACCAAACAACGCTGCTTCTTCAAAAATGAAATCGCAAATAAAGAAACAAAGGGTGAGTTCCGGGTTCAGGGAGGTTTCTAGAATGTCCGGCTTGGGCACTGAGTACTGGACATTCTGACTATATGGAGTCACATTGATGGCAGGACAGTGAGTTTATGCTAGTGGTGGGGGGGGGGGGGAGGAGACTGAGAACACTCAACTGCCCACGCGGGAAGAGTTGGATACAAGTTCTCTGCTGCACCTCCTCCCCCAGCAACAGTGCAGCTCACTTTGTAAAAAAGACTTTTTTTCTTAAAATCGTTTTACTGGGGGCTCATACAACTCTTAAACAATCCATCCGTCCATCCATTATATCAAGCACATTTGTACTCTTGTTGCTTTCATCGTTTTCAAAGCATTGTCTTTTGAATTGAGCCCTTGGTATCAGCTTCTCATTCTTTTCCCCTGCCCGTCCCATCCTCCCTCCCTCAGGAAGCTTGGTAAATTATAAATTATTTTTCCATGTCTTACACTGACCAATATCTCCCTTCATCCACTTTTCTGCTGTCCATCTCCCTGGGAGGGGCTTATATGTAGATCATTGTGGTCCGCTTCCTCTTTCTGCCCCCACTTGCCCCTGACCCTCCTGGTTTGGCTACTCTCAGTATGGGTTCTGAGGAGTTTATCTGTCCTGGATTGCCTGTGTTGCGAGCTCTTATCTGTACCCAGGTAGATCCTCTGGTCTAGCTGGATTTCTAAGGTAGAATTGGGGTCATGATAGTGGGGGGTGGGGTGGAGAGAAGCAATAAAGAGCTGGAGAAAAGTTGTATGTCTTGTCAGCGCTATACTGCACCCTAACTGGCTCATCTCCTCCCTAAGACCCTTTTGTAAGAGGATGTCCAATTGTCTACAGATGGGCTTTGGATCTCCACTCCACACTCCCCCGCATTCACATTGATATGATTTTTTGTTCTGGATCTTTGATGCCAATACCTAATCCTATAGATATCTCATGATCACACAGGCTGGTGTGTGTACGAAGCCATCCAGCCCGGACATGCTTGACCTGGCTGCAGTTATGTAGACTGAACTCTGTTACAGTTTGTTGCCTGAGGTTTGTAGTTTGTTACCTTTATAACTTTAAACAGCCCTGGCCTTTGAAGCTTGACTTGCATACGTACTGACCTTCATTTGTTAGTAACTATGCTAATTGCCTATAGCCTATAAATAAGGCATTTCTGCTTGTCTTGACTTGCAGCTTTGTGATTGGTTGCTATAAGTTGCCTGCGTCACTCCTGTGTACCCTTATTAGCAAACGGACGTCTTCGAGGACTACAGCCCCTTTTGCGCGCCTTCTTTCCCTTATTTGGCACTCGTCCAGGATTGGCCCCCCCGTTGACTTTACCTCATTAGCATAAGCTATGACCTTTACTCCTGACCCTTGGCTATATATACCCTGAGTTTTGCCCCAGTAAACGAGACTTGATCAGAATCCTGTCTTGTCTCCATTTCTCGTGTCTCCTGTCCCCCAATTCCCACTCCTCCTTCCAGGACTTCCGAATTTAGGACCCGCAGGCCAGGACAGGTGTGCTTCTTTCAAATGGGCTTTGTTGCTTCTCAGCTAGATGGTCCCAGACACTATGTCTTTTGATAGCCGGGCACCATCGGTTTTCTTCACCACATTTGCTTATGCACCTGCTTCTCTTCAGTCATTATGCTGAGAAGGTGAGCATCATGGAATACCAGGTTAATAGAACAAAAGACATTTATAGAAGTATAAATATAGACACATATGTAAATATATTTATATATAACAATAGGACACAGTGATGCAAAAAAACAATAGGATATAGATCTACATATGTACATATATGGTGAATATTAATATATCAGATGGGCATTGGGCCTCTACTCAAGTACTCCCCTCAATGTAAGAACTTTGTTCTACTAACATGGCATTCTGATGCTTACCTTCCTGACACAATCGCTGAGGATAAAATGGGTATATAAGCAAATGTGGTGAAGAAAGCTAATAGTATCTCTCAAAAGATATAGCATCTGAGGTCTTAAAGGCTTGAAGATAAATAAGTGGCCATCATTCTGAGAAGCAACAAAACCCACATGGAAGAAGTACACCAGCCTGTGTGGTCATGAAGTATCCATGGGATCAGATATCAAGCATGAGAAGACCTAGAACAAACTATCATATCAATGTGAATGAGGGGAGAGGTGGCAGAGTGGAGACGCAAAGCCCATCTGTAGATTTTTCCTCACATAAGGGACACAAGGAAGGGACGAGTCAGCCAGGGTGCGGTATAGCACCGATGAAACCTACAGCATTCCTCTAGTTCTTTAACACTTCTCCCTCCCACTCTTATAACCTCAATTCTACCTTACAAATCCAGCTAGATCAGCGGATGTACACTGATACAGATAAAAGCTCACAACACAGGTAATCCAGGACAGATAAACCCCTCGGGAACAATAATAGGCGTAGAAATACCATGAGAGTAGGGGGAAGGTGGGGGGAGAAAGAGGGAACCGACCATAATGATCATTGTATAACTACCACCCCCAAGGGGAATAGACAACAGAAAAAATGGGTGTAGACCGTGGTCGGTGAAGGACAGGTAAATAATAATTAATAAATTATCAAGGGTTCATGAGGGAGGGAGGGAGGAGGGGGAGGGGAAATGAGGAGCTGATACCAAGGGCTCAAGCAGAAATACATTTTTTTAAAAGGATGTACAAATGCACATATGTACAAATGTGCTTGACACAAGGAAAGTATGGATTGCTTCCAAGAGCTCCCAATCAAATGATTTTTTAAAAAGAAGTGAGGACTGGCCAGCTGATGACTGCAGGCAAGGCTCCTCCCCTGAGTCACGGCTGCGAACCTGATGCTCTCTAACCTGCCCGGTTAATCCTCCCAAATGAGGGTGACTCCTGTAGGCCTCTAAGTTACAATGTCTCAACATTTAAGCCATCGGTTAAACCGAAAGTGACTAGAGGAAACACTCTTTCCTCCCAGCATGCTTCCATGGAGTCCACAGGCCAGGTTCAAGTTTAGAGTCCACGGATGCCTGCAGCTCCTCTCCCGACAGGCAGCGTGGGAAAAACCAGTCCAGCCCATGGCCTGGCCTTCCCTGCTCATTCCCAGCTCCCACAGGCAGTGACTCCAAGCCACGTGTCCAAATGCCGGGCACAGTCCCTGTTCAGAGCCCCTCTGCGCCATCAGGACCACTACCACAGGATGGCTCCCTCCCCTCTGTGGAGGCAAACCCAAGAAAGTGATGGAAGCAGGCCTGGAGCCCTGAAGCCAGGAAGTTCCAGGGTCCCAGGTACATGGTCTGTAAGGGAAGACTGGGGGCTTCCAGACATCTCCTTGGCCCGGCGTCATCCTCCGTCTGTTGTGAGGGGCCTGGTTCAAGAAGTGCTAAGGGAGGATGGGGAACAAGGGCCTTTCCCACCTGGCCCTAAGTGTAGAAACAGTACATAAGGGCTTCGTTAGTCTACTTAGACACGCTTGACGTTTCCTACAGCAAAAAGGTTTCTTTACATACTGGAATATGAAGAAGAAAAAGAAGAAGTCCTCCGCAAAGAGCTCAAGATCCCATTTGGGACTCAAGCCCTAGAGAGGGAAAGGCTCCCTATACATGTGTCACGGCCAAGAGACCAAAAGCCTGAGCGGAGTCAAGCCGAGAGACACTGATTTATTTGTATTCGAGGGGCTTACAGGCCAGAGAGCAGTCAGACGGCAAGCGCTGCCAAGCTGCAGGAACGGACCTACCCCGGGGTACACAACCACACGCTGTTTGCCAAGACCACCCCCGAGGCAAGGCTCGCATGGTGACCAGTACAAGGTGTCCTGCTGGACAAAGAAGGAAAGACTGACAGGGCCCCTGGCTGTTTGCCCAGGCATGGAGCACTGCTGGGAGCGGGCTGGCAGGTTGAGTGGTAGTGCTTGACAAAACCGTGGCCAATTGGGGGTATCAGCCGGGACACCTGACAACCCCCTAAGATCTAAAGTCGTTATGTTCATCAGTCAAACCTGTTCCTCAGATACCGGAAATCTTGCCTCCCTTGGGTGATGGAGGGGCCAGTACCACATACATGAACACAGTGAACTCTGTCGGAGAATGATGGGGGTCTCGGGCTCTTTCCCAGAACTGAGGTGAAAAACTAGCAGCCCAGTAAGGGCTCCCCTGGGCCAGATTCAAGGAAGTAAAAGTGTCCCGGCAAACAAGAAAAGTGGTTCTCTTCCCAGAGTGAAGAATGAGTCTTTTAATTGAAAAGCAGCTGTGTTTAATCATCCAAGTTGCCGTGGCTCTGGGAGAAAAGAACTTGCCCAAACGCACAGGGGTGGGCCTTTCTCTCACTGCTGACGTGGTCAAAGAGAGTCCCAGAGCTCAGTTCCTAGTGGGGCCTGCTGGAGGCGGGGGCCCGTGGTCTTCAGGATTAGGCATCTTGCTCTGGGAAACTGTCTCTCTGGGCTGGGGAGGTTGCCTCCCCTTGGCCCCCCTCCTCCTCCGTGTCCTCAAGCAGCCTCAGAAGCCTGGGCTCTGGGTTCCAGCCGGCCTCAGGTGAGCTGGATGTCAGGTCCCCGGGGGTAGTGGCCTTCTCCTGGTTGGAAGTCAGCAATTCTGGCTCTGCCCACTCCTGAGCAGGGATGCCTTCCTCCTCCTCCTCCTCATCCTCCTCCTCATCCTCCTCGGCCTCTGTCTCGATGAACTCAGCACCTAAGAGAAGGCCGAGCCATTACCTACACCTGCCACCTGCTCTCAACCCGGGAAGAAGTGGGGAAGACAAGAAGAGTGCGGAAGGTCTACAGGCCCCTCTGAAAGCCAAGGACAGTGGTCAACACAGGCCCGACTCTCCCTGTCTTCTGTCACTTGCGGAAACCCTCCACCCCGGTGACTTACCTGTGTCCTTCAGCAAGAAGTCGAGGACATGCTCAGAGTAGTCCTGCGCTGGTCCCTCAATGGCATCCTAACTCATGGGGAGGAGTGAAGATGTTAGGAAACTAAACCAATTCTTCAAACAAACAAACAAAAACGCTGCTCTTAGGCACATGAATTTCTTCTACAGGACCCAAAGCGACCTCCAGAAACCAAAGAATGTTACCACATTCTCTGCCCACCCCGCTGTCCGGATGACCCCCACGGGGACTGCTCCCCTCTCAGGCAGCAGCAAAGAGCGGTGGTAGGCTGCCTCCCATTTGGGTGCAGGCAACTTCTGTGTGCCTGTACACGTGTGCTGCTCCTCCCCCCACGTGGTGGGAGCAGGTGTGTCCCTTCCTCTGGCTTCCGGGTGACCTTGTGACTTCTCTGACCAGCAGCATGTGGCGGCTGCGCCGGCTCAGACTGACTCCTTAAGAAAGTGACTTATTTATTTTCTTTGAGAGCTCTATGCTGGAAAGAGGAGCCCTGGTGGCGCAGTGGCTAAGGGCTTGCTGCTAAGCAGTTCAAGTCCCCCAGACACCCTATGGGAGAAAGCTGTGACAGTCTCCTGCACGGACACCGCACTGCACATCCCAGGGTCTTCATGACTTGGAGGGACTCTGTGGTAACAAGGCTATGGTGTCCAGAAGGCTCACCACATGGCAGAAAAACCAGTACAGCCTGGCCAGCTCCCTCAGGCCAGCCTCCAGCTAAATGTGGTCACGCACTGGCCTCTGACAAGACCAGGACCCTGAGAAATACTTCTCCCTCGGGTTCCAGGGCAGGGCCATTTGTTACACAGCAGTGACTCAAACAGGTTCCTTCTCACCTGTTTCAAGGTAGGTCCTTCTGTCTCTAACTCTTGCTGCTGCTGCTGCTGCTGCTGCTGCTGCAGATAGCTCGCCGGTGCTGGCAGAGTACTGTCACCTGAGGAAGGACCATGGAGTTCAGGGAAGCCTCTTCTTAGTGGCTTCCCGTGGCCAAGTGGCAGATGACTAGCTGACCCCTAGATTACAAATGTCTTGGCTTGTCTCCAGGAGTTCGGCTCTGCATTCTCTTAGTGAGTCTGTCACCGGGGCCTGGGCAGGTGGCTGTTTTAAAAGTCGTGATGAAGACGTGTGTGTGTGTATGGACCCCAAGCTCCTCCGAGACACCTGCAGAGTAAGAGGCACTCATACGCTCCAGCCGTGAGAGACTCACTCCTCCTCGCAAGGTCAGGAATACTCCTCTTCTCAGGCAGGAGGTCACTGTCTTCTGTCTTCTCCAATGGACCTGCGCGGGTTTCTAAAACACACAAATGCACAAAGGCTCTCATTGTGCTTCTTGTTTCCATGTTGTCCCTTTAAACTTCCTGACTAAACAACACACTTAAGTAACAGGGCAGACAAGAGCAGAGAACTGTACAGTAAGGAAAACAGGCTGAGTCCTGGTGGCATAGTGGTTAAGAGCTGGTGGTTCAAATCCAGCAGCAGCTCTCCAGGAGCAAGGCTGGGCCTCCCACTGCCATCAGAGGGCAGTGATGCCCGCCCCCCCAAAAAAAAACAGTCCTCTAGCCATCCCCACTTTCCTAAGAAAACCACTTTGAACTTTTTGTTTAGATGCAGTGCCTATCACCTTCCACATTACCTCATCACTATTCTGGGAGTGCTGTCCATGGACCCTCCAGCAGGATGGACCCACATTGAGCGCACATTGCCCAGACTTTGATGCAAGTCCTTGGCTGTCAAAGGCCTCATATTGTTTCTTTTGCACCAGATGTTTCTCCAGCTAGCTTCTAAATGCAGTCATTATTTTCTGTCCTTTCTCTAAATACATACTTTCCCTGATGCCACCAGGGATAGCCAACAAAGAGTGTGGTTCCCAGTTTCCCCACACATTGCAACAACAGGATTCCAGGAGTGCATCCTGGGGAAATGAGCCTCTCCCTGCTTTTCTGACCTATTCTCCCACCCTCCCTTCACTACCAAGACCAGAGCCACGCTAAACAGATCAGAGTTCCCTCCAAGGTTTCATGCCTTTGAGAAGGTTGATGCTACTTCTAGGGATTCACTTCCAAGTCCAAGCCTGTGTTAGTCCGGGTAGACTAGAGAAACAAATTCATAAACATGCATGTGGATCTAAGGGAAAGGTTTGTATACAAGAGGAATGGAACATTGAGAAAGCATCCCAACCCAGTCCAGTCCAAGGTCATAAGTCTGATATTAGCCCATATGTCTGATACTAGTCTATAAAGTCTCCTTCTAACTCACGAAGCACGTGCAATGACATCGGGACAATAACAGGTCAATGGGTGCAGTCTTGTGTGTCCAGCGGCAGTGGAAGCATCCCAGTGCTGGTAGGGGTCTCCCCATGACTCCTTGTTTCCAGGACTCAGGGTCCATCAGCAGTATCCATTGGTGGTAGAAGTATCTCAGTGCTGGCAGGGGTCTCTACGTGGTTTTTACAGCTTCAGAGGTCTGGTTCCATCAGCGCAAGCCCATGTGACTTCTCTAGTTCCTCCAATTCCTAGGACTCTGGGGTCTATGCTGCCATCTTGTCTTGTCAGTCAAGTGGCTCCAAGGAACTGAGTCTATAGTCTCTCCCCTCCATGGGGGAAATATCAGAGAAAGCCATGCCTACACAGAGGCCTCATTGTCTTTCTCCAGACTGACAGGCTAGATTCCACCCCTACACTCCCAGTGCTGAAATTGACACAGATCAGTGACTACCACAAAGCCCCTCCCACACCTAGTGAAGATCCACTGTCATATCATCTCTTCCATAATACTAGTGACCAGATTTTAAGCAGTACACCATTGACTAGGGGTGGGGGAAGGGGAATTCTTTTTTTGGTGGGGGGGCATCACTGCCTCTGGTGGTCGTGGGTGCTACCCAGTGCTGCTCCTGAGAGCCACCGCTGGATTTGAACCACCAAGCCCGTGGGCTGCAGTCCCATACTCAACCACTTACGCCACCGGGGCTCAGTCGGTAGGGAGATTCTTGATCAAAATTTTGGTCTATATGGAGCAACAAAAATTTTCATAGAACACAAAAATAAAGAGTATTGTGATATATTTATTTTAATTTGTTTTTGTTTTTGTTTTTTTGGTTGTTGTTTTGTTTTTTTGGGCATCACTGCCCTCTGGTGGTGGGGGTAGGAGGCCCAGCCTTTACTCCTGTGGAGCCTCTGCTGGAATAGAACCTCCATCCCAATAGGTCACAGTCCTGTGCACAACCACTACACCATCGGGGCTCAGCCCTATTTATTTTAAGATGCTGTGGGACATTGTTAAATTGTTAAAAAAAAAAAAAAAAGCGGGACATCTGGTCACTTTACATAATATTCACCTCTGTCTCAACCCCCGTTAGGTTAAGCCACTGCTCCAAGGACAGGACTCAAACAGGAAGCCGTCACCCAGGTGCAGCTACTTTTGTGGAGGCCTCAGGATGCAGCAGGGAAGGCACCGGAGTGGAGGTCGGGCAGAAGGAGGAGCGATTACCTGAGATGAGTTGCTCACTCTGGGCAAGTCTGTTCCCAGCCTGGGCTGCGTCCTGACTCTCTTCTGCTTCCCATGTAGAGATGTGGAAGCTTTTCTCTGTAGGTTCAAGGGGAGCAGAGAGCTTGGGTGGAGGAGCGTGTGAACTGGGAGGGCAGCACTTGTCTCACCAAGCCTTCCCATGGCCCCAGGATTGAAGAGTAGATGCTGACGAGTCAACAGTGGCCTTCCCTTAAAATCAGCCAGACTGAGTAAGGCCCAACAAACTTCTCCAGATCGGGGGGATGATTTTTCCCTCCCTCACCTTCCCCATTCAAGCTGAGAAACAGGAAGTCGGGTGGGTCCGTATTAGCCTCAGCTCAGATGGAGAGATGAGACATCCCCATTGCCACCTCCAGAGAAAGGGGACTGCTCCCAGGGATGGCTGGACAGCGTGTGGACTTCTCTGGGGATTCCCAGGACTGTGTTGAGCTTGTAGCTAGAGAGTGGAGGGCACTGGGGCTCTGCTGACTCAGAACTCTCCAGGGCTTTCATGAGGACCCCCAGCTTCTTCCTGCTGCATTGGCCAGCGGACCACCAGAGGTCTTCTCTTTGTAAGCTGGGCTCTCTTCTGCTTCAGACCCTCACACTGCTTTGCATTTACGCAGGTCGGACTTGGTTTAAATGACTGCGAACCCTGCTCCCACATCCCTGTACAAAACTGAAGTCTGGAGCAAATGCTGCTTCGTAGATATCTAGTAGGAGGAGGGTGCGTGGAAAGCCAACCGGCAGCATCCCTGGGAAGATTCTGGGATCCTGACAAAGGCAGGTCCAAGATGGCAAAGACACCGTCAAATGTCCCTCCCCTCTGCTAGCTACATCCTGGGACGGTCCCCAGCACAGGGTCCCCCTCCCAGAGACTGTGAGCGACATTCATGACAGTCACTTCACCTTTAGGCAAGGTGTTCCGACTCTTCGGATCTCTCGGGGGTTTCTTCTCAGTCTCCTAAAACCCACAAGGGTAGGAACGGGATTAGGACTTTGGGAAGTGACTTGAACGTTTCAAAAAGAGTTTGTAGAACATGACATCTACAGCCCACCAGGAGGGAGCCCCCTAGACATCAGGAAGAATCCCACCTCTCATTTCTGCCTTGCCATCCCAGGCTGTAATTTCTTCTCCTGGGCCCAGCAAGTCCCTGGGGCTCCCTCGCTGCCACTCTACCTGCTCAGTGGTGGAGGGCTTCACCTTCCGCTGCTGCTGCTGCTGCTCCTGCTGCTTCCCGGGGCCTGGCAAGCACAGGGCCAGCTCACGGCCTGCTCCCCAGGCAGCTTGCTGTGCCCACTCTGCCCAGTGCGCTTTCCCTCCGTCCAAGACAAGGCCATGGAGTTCTCGGCTGGATGGCAGGGACCACAAAGGAAACATGTGGGAAATGGGGGCACCTACCTGGAGATTTGGCAGACTCAGAAAATGGAGCTTTACACGATTTCTTCAACTGCTTAGGATATCTCAGTCCTGGTCTCTGGAGAAAAAGAAGCAGCTCTAGCACGGGCCTTTCCCTTTTCCCAAGTGCCTTCATTCACCATTTCAACATGGACAGTCTGAGAACTCAATGATATGCAGCGAGAGCCCTGCCTGGTGGCCAAGTTTACACCACACTGGACTGCTACCCGTGAGGTCAGTGGTTCAAACCTACCAGCAACTCTGAGGAGGAAAGACGAGGCTGTGGTGTAGTCGTTGTGCGTGGGGCTGCTGACCACCAGGTGGGCAGCTCGAAACCACAAGCCTCTCCATGGGAGAGGAATGGGGCTTTCTGCTCCCAGCAACATGTGAAGTCTCGGAAACCCACAGAGGCGCTTCTGCCCTGTTCTCTAGGGTCTGCGTGTCAGCATCAACGCGAAGGCAGTGAGTTTGGTTTTGGACACGCCGAGGGGCAGCTCTGCTCTGTCTGAGAGTAGAGGGCTCGGAGTCAGAATGGGCTGCACATCAGTGAGTTTGTGTGGTTTGGGAACGTGGCGCGGCCTTGTCACAGGGGCTTGGAAAGCGTGGGAAGCGGTGGAGAAAGAAAAGAAGAGCAGTGCTCTCCAAGGGGAAGGACAGGTGAGAAAGAAGCCGCGCAAAGAACTCTGGCAGCCTTTCAGAGAGATGAGTTTGGGTTTTCCTGTGGCCGTTTCCCTCTGAGACTCTGGCTTACCTGCAGGGTGAGGTGGTGGATAGACAGAAACATCTTGGAAGAAAGTGCACTGGTGGGCCGGCTCTTTTCCAGAGGACCGCACTTCTTCACCTTGGCCAGTTCTAGCTTCATCTGCGCAGACAGCAGGGTCTTCCCATCCTCTGTCAAAAGACTGAAGGGGACGGGGATCACCAGCTCAGAGATTCCAGCCCCAGTTCTGGGAGAGTATGGTTAGAGAGAAAGATTCAAGAGGCCAGGCATTTGATGAAGTCTCCTCTCTGGGTACAACAAAGACCTGGAACAACAGGTACTCGTTTCAAATGCACTGGCAAAACCTGTTTGCTCCAGGTCAGGCTCACCTGCCTGTAGACCATTGAATCGCTGCAACACTCTGACGATGGGTATTCTCATTTTTTTTAATGAGGCATATGGAGGGTGGATAAATTGCTCAAACTTGGAGAGTCAAAACGTTTCAAGATAAAACTCGAAGACCATCTCCTTTCACACATAGCCTATCCTGCCTCCCACTTATCCAGAAACTCCCATTGATCCAGACATATCGGAGAAGGTGTATTTACGTGAGCTTCCCTGCTGTTGTATCCAGTGAAGTCAATTCCACATGACAGTGACCTTGACCAAGGACAACAGCCCTGTGGACATCCCAGGCACTCATCTGCACAGGAGCAGACTGCCAGGGCTTTTCTCGTGGGGCAGCTGGCTGAGTCCAAACCACCCACCCTTCGTGAGCTACAAAGCACTGACCATGGAGGCGGCAATAAAGGCAGGCGGGCATACCATGCTGAGTACCAGGTGGCCAATGGTGAGTGCTAGGGAGATGTGGGGGTGATGGCCGGTCATGCCTGCATGCTGCTAAGCCTAAAGACTCAGGCAACAAGTAGGGGAAGCTTTTCCGCCTAGACCCTTCTCAGAAAGAGCAGGGCTCTGATTCTCCTGAGGACTTAGCGAGATACTTACTACTTCATCAGCTCTGAAGGCAGCGTGTCCACGTGGGGCCAGGAGCTTAAATCATCAAGTAGGTGTACTGGGGAAGGGGGAGGCACAACCACCTCCTGACTTATTGGCTGTGTTTCCAAGGTGGCCAGAGGCGACTTGTTGTCCTGGAAGAACAGCAGTACAAAGGATCCCCTGCAGCACTCTCCGCAGGCCCATCTCTTCGCGTCCACAGGCCAGCCTTCTGCAACCCATGCAGCTTCCACTCCTGATTGCCCGGCCCAGCCCAACCACCCAGCCCTCTGCATCTCTGCACCGAGACCTCCCCACTTCTCTGAATGCCCTGACCTTACTGTTGTCTTGAGATCACATGGGAGGTATTTGTCTTTGGTCTGTGTTGTTTTGTTTTGTTTTGTTTTTGGGGGGGGGGGGTTCCCAGCAAGGTCATTCATTCACTCACAGAATTGAGCAAACATGAGTGTGCCCACTGTGTGCCACGCTAGGGCTGAGAATTCAGCACTAAATAAAATCCAACAAAACTCAGCTCTCACAGACTAGTAATCTGAAAGTTCTGTGATCTGGCCAAAGCTACTTTTACCCAGTAAATGGTAAAATCAGAATTGAAACCTCTATTGAAATTCTATCCCAAACCACCCTGAAGATTAGCCTTCATTGGACTGGAATGTCCAGGAGTATCCAACTATTCCTCCAATTTATCTCCTCAAGACACTCTTTACCTCCCTACCGAAGAACTTGGGTTTCTGCATAGAAAATGACTGGTGATTGTTCCTAAAAAGGCATTTTCTTCTTCATCAGCTTTTGCTCGTATAGGAAAAGAACATTCTCTCCTGTCAGGGAAAGAAACCTGACAGGAAGCAGAATGGGGCTCACAGGCTTGCAGCACAAATGATTGGCCCAAATACAGAACTTACGTGGGCAGCTTGCTTGCTTTTCTTTCTCTTTTTCTTGATGGTGGCCGCAGGCTCCTTCTGGGGGAGACTGGAAATAAAAGCATCGGACTGCAATTTACCCCCAGGGACTAGAAAAAGGAGCACCAACTCTATCTGTGAACAATGGCAGTAACCATTCTTCTCTAGATCACATGCCAAGACGGCCCAATGGGGGCCCCCCAGGACCCAATGCCCCCAAGCTGCTAAAACTAAGCTGCTCACCCTCCCGCCCAAATTAATCTCCCCACAATTCTCTCACCTAAACAGTCACTTACTTTCATGGCATTCATGCAAATTAGTCACCTGATACTGGGGTGTGGGTATGTTTGCAATATTTGGCTCCCTTTATGAAGGGCAGGATAAAATCTATTTCATTCTCCATGAATCTTCACTGCTTAGCACCGCGGAAGAGTTCAAAAAAAACTGAGGCACGAATGTTTACTATCCCACCTCTTCCCCTCCCCTCTTCCTGCCTGCCTGGGACCTGGAGATGATGGTTAGAGCTGTCATGGCCCCAAAGTACCCACAAAGCACTTTGGTCTGTGGAAGCCACGGATTAAGGATAACAGAATAGAAAACTAGCGAAACCTAGGCCTCTGCCTACCTCATGAAGCTGACATATTAGTCATAGCCTACCTACCTCTGGGCTTCTTTTATACAAATAAATAAAATAGGGTTTTTGTTTATATCATGTATGTACAAATGACCCCCCCAAAAAAAATGCCCAAATAAACAAGTGTTCACAGGCTCATTTTTTAAAAGAACAATGAAAAGTCTGAGTATCTCTAAGCACCTTTGCATCCCTTAACAAGAACCTGGAGGCCTTCGGGGTCACAAAAGATTACCCAAAGGCTTTCTTCCAGCAGTTATGAATAGTATTAGTAAGTCTCGGGGACCTCTGTAGGGATACTCGGCTTTGCTCACCAGTCCTGTATGCTAGTCCTTTCGCACCACTGGACTAGGCTTTTGGATTGAGGTTAGAGGAAAATTTGCTTCACTGGCAATTTTTCCCACTAGTTTCTGAGAACTAATGAGAAAAAAAAACTAGCAATTGACATTTATTTCTTAACCAGATCTCAGAAATCTATTGACCTATGGGATTTGACATAGAAAAGTCTCATCGAATCTAAGAGTGCATTAAAACAGACTTCCAGTTGACAATCCCTAGTATATTACATTAGTGGTTGCCGAGGGCTGGGGTGCAGGGGACTAACTGCTAACAGGTGTAGCGTTTCTTTCAGGAGTGATTAAAATGCTCTAGAATTGATTGATAGTCGCATATATATGAATATGCCAAGACATGGGCTTTTACACTTTAAGTGAGGAATTGCATATACTGTATATGGTCCAGTACAAGCTGACCCGAGTATCAGCCAAGGCACCTAATTTTACCACAAAAATTACATTTAAAATGTACTGAAAAACTCAGCTTATACATGAGTACATACTGTAGGTGGATTCAATAAAACTGTTCTTTTAATAAAAGAACATTAATTAGCCATACAGAGAGATGGTATTCTAATACATGCTACATGGATGCACCTTGAAAGTGTTGTGCTGAGTGAGACATAGGCTTCCCTATACTCCCACGCAAATGAAATAAGCAAAGGATGAAGACCAAAGCTTATCAGTGCTCTCCGGGCTGGGAAGGATGCAGAAAGGATAAGCTACTGCCCATGGCCCGCTGCGCCTGCTCACGGCCGTGGGATTGGTGAAATGTTTGGGGAAAGGATATTGCTAATTGTTGTACGACCTGAGGGCTGAGCCTCAGTGGCATAGTGGTTGAGTACAAGACTGCGGCCCACTGGCTTGGTGGTTCAAATCCAGCAGCAGCTCTCCAGGAGCAAGCCTGGGCCTCCCACTCCCACCAGAAGCCAATGATGCCCCCCCAAAACAAACAAACAAAAAAACCCTGATAAAATACAGTCAAGGTGACCAAATTATACATACGAAAACTTGAAGTGGCAAATGTTATAAATGCATTTTAAACCACAATTTTAAAAGAAAAAAGAATTCCAGTGTAGACAGAGGCATATCAAGAGATTTGCCTTTTTGCTGGTCCCCTGCTAGTGCAATGGGATAGCTAGGGAGATCAGAAAGAAGGAGGCCTGTTCAGGAGTTTGTAAGAGCTGAATATTTCCGGGTTTCTAGACACTATGGTTCACCTTCTCCTATTCTTCTCTGGTTTGGGAGGGATCCAGATTACAGTCATACGTCTAGCATCTCGAGTGCAGGGAAGCCATGTCTCATCCAAATTCAGCACTGAAACCTAAAAGAGAAACATATGCCAATGAAGAACCCTGGTGAGAGTGGGTTACATTCAGCAGTTCACCCCAGCCAGTTGCTCCACAGGCAAAAAGCAAAGCTTTCTACTCCTATAACGATTTATAACCTCAAAAATGGAAAGAGCTAGTTCTTCTCTGACCGATAGAGTATCTATGAGTCAGAATCTTCTGCTAATACTGCGTAATGACTAAAAGGTCCCACGGTCCAGGCTGAGAGTGGAATTTTCATGTTCATCCAAAGAATTGAGTGGTTCAGGAGATGGTAATATTTCCCATCCCCAAAAGGTCTTTGCAATACTCTCCAAAGGGAATAGACTCTTTCTGCAAAAGGAAATTTTTTTTGGGGGGGGGGATCACTGCTCTCCGGTGATGGGAGTAGGAGGCCCAGCCCCATTGCTGGAATTGAACCTCCGTCCCAGTGGGCCCCAGTCCCACGCACAACCACTACGCCACTGGGGCTCAGCCCTAACAGGGAATATTTTTATATAAATTGTTTTATTGGGGCTCTTACAGCTCTTTTTTTTTTCTTACAGCTCTTATTAGCAATCTGTACATCCATTGTATCAAGCACGATGAAGATGGCAGACCAGAGTACTAGTTCTCATGATGCAGCTGCAAGTTTTTCATGGGAATTAAATCAAATTTGGACTCCAATCCCACATTGTTGCCAAAATTAAATCAAATGGGACAGAAAACACCTGATCTATTTGTCGCCGATACTGGAGGTAAGATCGTGCTTATAAAAGTTCTGTGGTTGGACTCCCTCCTTCGGGTCCCTCCAACTCAGGCCCCAAGCGCCCTCCACCCCGATCTCCAGCCGACTCCCTTCGGCTCTCTCTCCAGCTCTCTCCAGAGCTCCCGGCTTCCTGCCTGGCCCGTACGTGGACCTGGCTGTTGAGATCATGGTCATCTAGGAGATGAGCTGGCTACCATGGGGGAAAAAACAAGTTCTTTGGGAAAATGTGTTCGTCATCTTAGGACACAGTCCACAAAGAGTTTGAAAGTTAACAGACTACATGATTGTAAGGTCCATTTTGGGTCTGATATTCTGGCATTTATTTTAACTTCTCTTTATTGTGAGACAACATTGTTGCCTTCATATCTGAACACAATACCAGACAGAGGCAGGAAATGATCCCCCATGGCAGACCTCGACAAATCAGCCCCACTCTGCATGTAATTTCTAGAGACACTTTGCATGTAAAGCCACCAGCAAAGAGCCTCAGCTATAGTAATTAAATTTTGAAAACGCCAACGCCCTGCCACCATGGCAATTCCAACTCATAGTGACTCTCTGTCGGGCTTCTGAGGCTGTCAATCTTCCTCTCACACTGCAGTTGGTGGGTCTGAACTGCCCACTATATAACGGAGTCCAATGAAAGATAGTTACTGCTATCATCATCACTGAAAGTACGCTCATGTGGAAGAATGCAGAATAAAGGGGAAAAGACTTTATTCTCACTAGGCAAAGCACTTCTCATCTATGACTTACTTTGGGAGGTCTAGTAGCACTTCTGACTAAGTCTTTGTCAGATAAATCCCTCATATGTCTGAATCCTAGAAAAAAAAGAGAGAGAGAGTTTCCCAGAATGAAGAAGATACAAAAGATGTATTTAGGAGGCTAGTGCTATGAGAAAAACCCTTCTAATTAAGTCTCTAGAAGCCTTGAGCTTAACAGTTACCAGATACAGGTAGGCTCTCACCATCTCTCAGTGGATTGGTTAATTCTGGAAGAACTTCTAGATCTAGACAGACATGGTACACTGCAAGCAGCTCGGAACCATGTATAGCATCAAACCAGGTCCAGGGCCCGCATTCCTCTCTCTAGCCAGGGGCAGCTGCATCACCATCAGCCAAGTGCTGTAGGTGCAGTCATTCACAAACGTGCTGACAGAATGAAGACTGTGGAGGTATGAGGTAACCACCCGGCTACCCAGTCTGATGCAGAAAGAAAGCCCTTTGTCATTTCCACTGCAGCTCCCCGCTTCCTCCCTCACTGCTCTCCCAGTCCTAATCTGTGTACCAGACAAGGCTTCCTCTTGCCTCTACACCAGGGCACACACAACTCCTATTGCCTAAAATTCTTGTCCTACCACACCTCCTACCTGTCACAAGGCTGCTCAAAGACCTATGCCCGCAGCCTGTCTCCACAGACCAGTCGGCCCAGGTGTATGGTTCCAGACACCCAGGGCATACATACTCAGTCCTCACTACTCATCTCACCGTCTGGCTCCGGCCCACTTCAGTATCTCCCTCCGGAAATCCCATGTGTTGAAAATGGAATCTTGTTTACTGTGACAGCCACAGAACCTAGTGTTGTTGCTCTGCCTAAGATGGATTTGTAGATTGAATAAGTGGCTAGATAAAGGAAACAATGGCCTCTGCATTCAAAGGCCCAGTTGATCAATAGGACACAGACATAATAGCATCAATAAGCATATGCCAGGGGCAGCAATCACTTGAAAAGTTGCAATCAGAAAAGAGCAACCTGAAGTAAAGAGACTTTACCTCCCGAAAAGAACAGAGCAATTTGGCGCGGTGAGTCCATCGCAGGGGAAGTACAGCTCGTGGGCTGGTTTGGAGTGAAGAGATGAGATAATGTCTCTCAAAGATGAATTTGTTGAGAGTATAGGATTTGAAGGGGAGTGAAGCAGGGAGGCCAGCTCAGATGATACTGCAATATCCCACATGTGAGGTCATTCGGGACTCTGCTAGATCAACAGGTAAGGTCAGAAAGTAAGCGATCCTGAGGACCCAGGCATAGAAACGAGGCACTAACTGGTCGGGGCACCTCTTACACAGCGTGGGCGTGGCAGGGGAAATGTCGTGCATCTGGACATCTCCATGAAGAACAGCACAGCTTCCAACTGAAAGACACTACTATCTTCCAGGGTTCAGGACCTAGAGAACCTTTCCTATACCGCCTGCCCACACCCCTTGCTGTTAAACTCTATTTTGACCCACAGTGACCCCGTAGAGATGGCCCATTGTGCTTCCAAGATTGTAATCTTTACAGAAGCAAATTCCTAATCTTTTCCCAAGGAACAGCTGGTGAGTTTGAATGGCAGACCTTTGGCAAAGCAGACAAGCACTTAACCCAAGGCCCCACTGGAGTTTCTAAGACCATCACTGACTGTAGACCAAGAGCCTCACCAAAGGCTGCTTAAATAAGCCGGAGAAAAGAAACCATTCCAATTAAGCTGCTGATGAATTCCCTCTAACCATACACCAGAAAGGTGAATAATCTTGTTACCATTCTGACTGCTTTAGAAAGTGGATCGCTGCAGGTGCACTACTTAACATTTGAACTCCCTTTTGGCCCATCTTAAATATGTTATCATTTTTCATGCTTTCTGCTTTCTTTTCCATTGAAGTTGCCGTGACTTTGTTGCTGTTGCTGGAGTTCTGCATATGTTTTTCTATGAAATCCAGGAAGTGTAAATCACTGGATAAATGGTTTCTTGGGAGAGTTTCTTGGGAGGAGGTTAGGAGGAAATGGAGAGCTGATGATGAGGAGTGCCAGAAAGAAGAAAATGTTTGGGCTGAGCCTTGGTGGCGTAGTGGTTGTGCACAGGACTGTGGCCCACTGGGATGGAGGTTCAATTCCAGCTCCACAGGAACAAAGGCTGGGCCTCCTACTCCCACCACCAGATGGCAGTGATTCCCCCCCAAAAAAAGAAAAGAAAATGTTCTAAAATGGATTGTGCTGATGATTGCATGACTCTTCTTAATAGGAGTAGACTATTCAACGGCATGCCATGTGGGGTATAGGCCAATAAAACTGTTAAAAATAATGAGAGGAAAAAAAGTAAAGAAAAAGAAGAAACCACTCCAAGGGCCAGAATTCCAGTGCCATGATTCTAAACAATAGGGTCTTATATTTTCAAAATCTAAATTTCTTTATTTTTTAGTCCTTCCCTCCCCCGCTATTTTTATTTAGCTGTTTGGTAAAAGCTGGAGAGACTTTTCAGAGCTGTCTCGAGGGTCAGATCTCTGTATTCGAACACCGAGCATGCACTAAAGGGTAGGACAGTGCTTCTCTACCTGTGAGTCATGACACCTTTGGGGGTCGAAAGACCCTTTCACAGGGTTGCCCAATCCATAAGAGTAGCAAAACAACAGTCCAAAGTCTAAATTTCCCATGGGTATCTATCTCTGTCTCTATGAGCAAACACCAATTGAGTGCCTAGAAGTTCAAAACAGAAGTCATTCCTTTTGACTTCAAGAGCTTACAGCTTTACATCTCAAATTTAAAAGTAAGACATTGTGTGTGCAAGAAGTTTTCTGAGGATCTATAAAAGCTGATGGAATACCCCCAAAAGCAGTAGGAGTCAGGGGGTAGGGGGGGTTTGGTTTGGTTTCTTATTCTCCACGCACCACTTCTTTCGTTGACTTAGGATGGTCTTCTAGCACAGGGCCCTCAGTCTTCTGCAAGACTCAGGAGAACCCTCAGGCAGCATTTTGAGAGTATAAACTTTCACCTGCCTTGACATTTGGAGTCAAACTTAGAACCCCGAGACAGCAAAGCACGAGCCTTGGTGAAGAAAAATCCTGAAGACTGACGCTGAGCAAGCCTTTTGGGCTGGAGGGGAGACATTGAGAGATTTGTGATGGTGAGCGCTGGAAGTTTATCTAAAGAGAGAGCAGAAGACAATGAGTAGCATGCCTCTGGAGAGGGAGGCGGGACAGACAGTTCAAGATTTGCCAGGAAGGCATGGGGTGGCTGGTTCACCTTCACTATCCAGGACAGTTCTGCCAAGTGAAGTCAGCATGCGAGGGTGACCCCTCTCGACCCTGCGAATGGTCGCCCAGCATTGCGGATGCTGACAAACAGCGTCGTCGCAGGCCGTTTCATCCCACAGGGTCTCATCTGGCAGCTGCATTGCTATCAACAGTTTCAGATGAAAACCACTCCTGCAGCTTTCTAGCCTTCTGCAGAGAGAAAGCACACACATAAGAGCGCTTTGCCTATCAGCCATGCAGTTCAGATCCTAACTTGACTCAACGCATAAAGCATTTCTGTTGAGCCCATATCGCTAAATGGTGGTGATAGGATAATTATGGATTTGGCAAGTAAGAAAACATTTCAGCTCGAGGTAGACTGGCAAGAGTTTGGGAGATTGAGCTGAGTGACCTGGGACTTAACCTGCATCCTCGTCTGAGAAATGAAGATGTGCCACTTTCACAGGGTTACTGCAGAAATCATTGGATATTAAAAGGCTTGGTGGGCTGAGCCCCAGTGGCGTAGTGGTTGTGCGTGGGACTGCGGCCCACTGGGACGGAGATTCAATTCCAGCAGTGGGGCTGGGTCTCCTACTCCCACCACTGGAAAGCAGTGATGCCAAAAAAAAAAAAAAAAAAAAAGGCTTGGTAAATGCTATGCAGGTGAGTCAGACTCATGATGATACCCCGTGCCAAAATCAAACTGTCATGTAGGGTTTCCTATGTGGCATTTATAGAAGTATGCCTAGGACATCAGAAATATAGTTCATAACAAATCATTAGCATCTTCTCCTTTTCCTCTTCATAATCATTAGAGAGAAAATGCCATCATTTCCAAAAAGCATTTTCAAATGATAAGTACATTACAAATGTGCTTTAGGTGCAACAGAGACACCAATGACCACTGCTTTTCCATTGGAAGACAAGCTTCATTATTCAGTATGTTCCAGTTTCCATACAGACAGCTCCATGACCTCTGAGAATGGCTGGCTGTTTGCTCAAACAGTAAAACAGTCTCAATGCAGCTATATCAAAGGCTGTTAGATTCTCAGTTGTTGACTTCTTTCATCTTTCAAGCCTGTTTCCTCAAACTGGAGAAAATCCTCCCTAAGGAGTATAGAAGTATTAACTGTATGGCACATCTATGTGCTCAACAAATATTACGATATTTTCCTTGGTAAAGAAGCTGTAGATAATCATTACCACCCTATGATCTTTGCCTGATTGGGTGACTCAACACATTGACTGGAGCATCACAAAGAACAGTCATGAGCACAATAAAGCCCTTGGAGTTTGTCATTTAGAACAGAGAGAATGGGCTGAGCCCCAGTGGCGTAAGTGGTTGGGTGCGGGGCTGCAGGCCGCGGGCTTGGTGGTTCAAATCCAGCGTCGGCTGGGTAGCACCCACGACTACCAGAGGCAGTGATGCCCACAAAAAAAAAAAAATAAATGTACAAGCTCATTAGAACAGCGAGAACAAGGGATGGCCTCGGGATTACACCTGGTCAGTTACTTGTTTGGCCTGTACTTTGAGACAGTGTTTCAAAATTGAGATTGTCCTTAAAATTCAGCTTTCTGGCTTCTCTTTACAGGCAAACATATCTGACAATCCTAAACCCACTTGCAACAAAATAACAAATGGCCAGAGCAGATGAGCTTCTGACATCTGTAAACCCCATCTGCTCTAGCCAGTATTATCATCAGATCTGGGAGCCTGTAACTTACCAAAGACATTTCAGTTACCATTCACCACGTCTGCTCTGCTGCTTTTCTTATAAATTGATGTGTCTCTATTAAAAGCAGGAAAATAAAAGGTTAAAGAGGGTGTGTGTCAACAACAAAAAAGAGGGACCGAAGACAATTTCTTGTGTTGAATATGACAATAACACCAATTAGAACACCACACTAAAGCCACAGTAATATTTTTGGCTGGAAAAGATGTGAATAATTTGACAAAAAGTAAATCCAGTCACATGAACAAATACATGCACACCCATATTCTTGGCAGCACTACTCACAAGAGCAAGATGGAAACAACCCAAGAATTCCATGCACACATCACAGAATGCCGATGAAACTGTGAAACACCTCATGACATGGGTGGATTTGGTGGCCATCGAGCTGAGTGAAATCAGACTATCTCAAAAAGACAAATATTGCATGAAACCACTGGTATGGGGCAAAAAAAAATTTTTTTAATGTTAAGATACTGACAGAAAGACTTCAATGGCTACCAGGAGTTGGGAGGGAGAGAAACTAGAATAGGCTAGACCTGTGGGTTGTCACCCCTTTGAGGGTCAAAGGACCCTTTCACAAAGTATGCCTGACTCATAAAAGTAGCAAAATTGGGCTGAGCCCTGGTGGCGTAGTGGTTGTGCACGGGATTGCGGCCCACTTGGATGAACGTTCAACTCCAGCAGCAGCTCCACAGGAGCAATGGCTGGGCCTCCTACTCCCACCACCTGAGGGCAGTGAGGTCCAAAATGCAAAAAAAAAAAAAAAAAAAAGGGGGGGGGGAGAAAAAAAAGGAGCAAAATTACAGCTATTACATAGCAACAAAGAGAACTTTATGGTTGGGAATCACAACATGAGGAACTGTATTAAAAGGAGGGGACATTAGGAAAGTTGAGAACCACTGAGCTAGGGGGTAGATAGGTGTTCACGCGGGTGATGGAGGCAAAATCCTACAAGACTTTGGTGGGGGGCGGCAAGAAAAAGTGGGGAGGGATGATGAGAGATAGTGCAAGGTATGGGGTGGTTTGATAAGTTGTCAAATGCAAAAGAAGGATCATCTATTATGCAAACCTCCACTTAATTTACAAAAGTTGATTTTTTAAACACCCAATTTGAACAGGGTTTGTTTTTTCAATATGGGTGTGGGTGGCATTAATAATTCTTACACCGGGCAGCAAGTGTGGGTTGCGTTAATAATTTTTACACCGGGCAGCTTCGGTTCCTTTTCCCCGTCCAAGAATTGAGCCCCAGGACCTAAGGACGACGCCCTGATGAGTTGTGCCACTAACTGCAAGGTGGGCAGAGGGGAAACACCAGCCAGGGCTCGGGAGGAAAGCCCAGTCCTTCTGTGAGTCTGGGAACCCACGGGGGAGGGCGAGTCTGTGCTCCAAGGGCGCAATGAGTCGGCGTCGACTCGACGGCAGCGACTGTGGGTTTTGCTCTAAGTCGAGATACTATATAGCATTCGTATGCGCATTACAGAGATAGCAGGAACGAAAAAAATTAAGGCTGGACACCAGTTCCGGCAGAGGTGGAAAATAGTTCCCCGTTTAAGTAAGAGACTTCATCATCCGAAAGACGAGATCTCGCGCGTCCGAAACAGCTTTCAAACTGCTAGGAACGCCAAGCCGGGGGGCGGGGCTCCTCGGGAGGACACGAACTCGGAAGGCCCCGCCCACCCGGCTCGGTTTACGCCTCCGTTTACTAGGCAGGCTCCAGGCTCCGGCGTCGCCCAGCTTCGGCGCGGAGCATCATGGGGGATGGACGGAAAGCCCGATGAGCCCGACTTCATCTGGTACGACAGCTAGGAAGGCGTTGGTGGCGTGAAGCCGAGAAGGGCGGCTGGCGGCGCGCGGAGCAGGGTGGGGCCTGCAGGAATCCCGTGGGGGTGGCCGGGGGTGGGGGAACCGCTCGTGCCCAGGAAGCCCGGGTGCCCCTGCGACCGGAGGCGGCCAGGGAGGCGGGGCTGGGGCGGAGCGACGGCCCTGCGCGGGGCACTGTGGGACGCAATGTGCGCCGCGTGCGGCGGGACGGAAGCCTCGGAGGGTCAGTCGGCGTCGACGCGGGAAGTCTGGACGCGATAGCGGCTGGAAGCGGAGGCCGCGGCCGCCCGCGGCGATGGCAGAGAGGCCGGAGGACCTAAATCTGCCCAACGCCGTCATCACCCGGATCATCAAGGAGGCGGTGAGTTGGCCGTGGGCAGGAGGGCACCCACAGCTCCGGGATCGGCAGGCGGTGCTCACCTCCGCTCTCCCCGCAGCTCCCCGACGGCGTCAATATCTCCAAGGAGGCCCGCAGCGCCATCTCCCGCGCCGCCAGCGTCTTCGTGCTGTACGCCACCTCCTGGTGAGCCGAGCTGGGCCCGCACCCTGGGGACGGCCCGGAGCGTCGGGACCGCGAGCACGTTCAAGGCTTGGGACCCCCGCAAGCCCGTGTGTGTGTGTGTGTGTGTGTGTGTGTGTGTGTGTGCGCGCGCGCGTGGGACCTGTGTGCGTGCAGGCACGGTGGGGAGAGGTCCACCGCCCTCCCTGGGCCCGAAGCTATACCAAAACGGCTCTGCCTTAGTGCCCCCCCCCCGCCCGCACCGCCCCCCGGTACGGGGACGGGCGGGACTGGCCCAGAGGGCGGCCTCTGAAGACCCTTTCTCCTCCCCTTCCTCCTCAAGTGCCAACAACTTCGCGATGAAAGGCAAGCGCAAGACACTCAATGCCAGCGACGTCCTCTCCGCCATGGAAGAAATGGAGTTCCAGCGGTTTGTTACGCCCCTGAAAGAGGCGCTGGAAGGTAAGCACCCGTCCTTCTCATCCAAGGTCGCTGGCCTTCTTTGCTCCTCGAAGGGAACTTGTTGCTGGAGTTTGATGCACTCCCCACCCTCCTCCTCTCTCCTTTTAGCATACAGGCTGGAGCAGAAAGGCAAGAAGGAAGCCTCGGAACAAAAGAAGAAAGACAAAGACCTGAAAACAGATGCTGAGGAGCAGGACAAGAGCAGGGATGAGGACAATGAGGAAGAGGAGGAAAGGCTAGAAGAAGAAGAACAGAATGAGGAGGAGGACGAGGTGGACAATTGAATAGTGGCCTGGGAAGACCCTGGGTTCTTGGAAGGTGCCACTCAGAAGGCTGGGACAAGATTCTGTGAGCAGCCATCAGCAGGTGGACCCGGGAAGATGGAGATCAGACTGGCTGAAAAGACTGCACAGAGCCAGCGCTTCCTGAACCGAAGGCACCTGAGGAGCAGCACCTTGTTTCCTCTAATCCATCTGAAGGGCATGGCTTTTGGACCAGCAGGCTTCCGAGCGGCTAATTCAATTAGCCAACCGGATCTCTCTTATGCAGTACTGTTACTATATGTGTGGTTAGGCTGTTTTTGATCCCTACTTCCTTCTTCCTCACCTGCCCCCTCCATCACACACACATACAATGGAACAACATCCATCCTACCTGCTGTGTTCCAGATCACAGCTGAGACTCAGGAAAACTTGGGGCTTTGATCCTGACCAGCCTGTGTTTGATTGGATAGTATTTGGCGCTACTAGCTTACCTAAAGAATGATGAACAGTTTAGTTTTTGGGGACTACTGAAAAGTCCTTGGGAAACGATGAAAGCTGTTGTCTTGCTACTTGACAGTGGGTCTTGGTAAGATTGACCGGACCTAGAACTCTTCTCTGTATTGTGCAGAGTAGTAAGTATGTGGCTTGCTGGGTGGTTGACAGGCTTTTAAATGAGTTGTGTGTATTTAGTCAAATAAGGACGCCGATGCCTTATTCTTACAAAACAGATGGCTTAGTCTTAGGTGACCCTTCCTGCTTGCCCCTGTTAGGGGTTCTTAGGGTTCAGCTTCACACACATGAAGACGTAGAATCTCGGGCTTTGTCCTATAATCCCACCTGCCAATGTCTCAGTCTTTAATTCGTGCTTCATAACCTTAAGGCACACATTTTCTGTCTGCCTCTCTGCCTCCCTTTGCCCTCTTTTCCATCCCCCTCCTCTGCTCAGCCACTCCAGGAATGTTGGTAAGGTGCTTAATAGCTATAAAAGGGTCGGTTCCTCTGGTTCCTTAGTTAAAATGTCATGTCTTTTAAGAAATGATTCTCAGCCTTCTCTAAACTTTAAGGTGGTGCTCAGGAATCTAATTCCCCCATACCAGCCCCTGTAACTGCTTCCAGAGGGTCTCCCTTCGCCAGCTCTGGCCTTTTTTGCACCCCACTTCAGTGCTCTGAGTGAATGTTTTCACCTCTCTGTTGAATGTTTGGAGTTTGATACTTCTCAAAGGAGTAACAATAAAAAGCTTGATAGGTGAATCAAGAATCTTGAGAAAGCTATAATGTGTTTTATAAATAAAGAACATTCTTGTTTAAGATGATGACTTCTGTTTCATCCTGCTTGTTTTGAGTCTGCTTTTGAAGAAATGATCTGTGGCTGATGACTTGTACAATTTGCTGTGTTTATTGAGCCAGGTTTTTGTAAATGTGAGGGCTTTCATCACGCTAAGTGGCCAGCAGGTGCTGCTCGTTCCCAGCAAAATAGCTGGGCTATTCCCAGCCACAGCACGGCTTCCTCTGATGGTTGCTGGAAACAGCACTGGATTCTCCACAGCTCCCTGCCGTTTCCGTCTACCTGCCACCACTGTGTGAGTGTCTTCACGTCAAAAGCTAACCCATGAGAATAGTGTGCTTGTCTCCCTCTAGGCATCGCGAACCAATTGAGAGGTGAGGGTCCGTTGCCAATTTCACAGGTGTAAAAGCAGCAAGGATTCAAAGCCGCCGCCAAGGGATTCCAGGAGTCCTGGCGATGGAGTGGTCAGACCGCCTGGCTGCTGATCAGGTTGCCCGTCAAAGCCACCATTCGCTCCACAGGAGGAAGGCGGCAGTCTGGGAAGTCCTGGCAGGCAGGTCCATAACCTATCAGGACGCAATGCGGTATGGGTGGGACTCCAGAGTGCAAGGCTATTGACCCCACCAACATACTGGTTTCCCATCTGAAATTGCTAAGTGTTTCAGAAAGATGAGATTTCCCATCAGCAAGTCCAGTGACCGACCGACCTCCAGGGAACCAACACTGAGGGGAATACGATGAGGACGGTATTCCCTAAGTCAGAACGGAATCAGGAAAGCTCGTTTTGCCCGATAGGAAAGCCTCCACTTTGGTAAGTTTGATATTAAATATCATTCTCACAGATTCTCCCCTTTAGCAGCTGTGCTGCCTTACAGTGAGCACATGATTGCTTTGATCCCCCTGCAGAAGCAGTCATTCGGTTGCGATTTCTTTCTGCTGTCTCACCCAGACCCGCCCCTCTCATACTTTCCACCAATGCATGTATTAGGTTTCCTCACCTGTGAGCTAAGGGACCTACTGTAGATTTCACCCACCTTGTGTCGTATGTAGCTACTGAATATGCATGTCTTATGGCTACCTTTAAATATCCCCAAATAGTAAAGATGTTCTCCCACTTCCATGTGGACCACCAAGAAGGGGGGGGGGGGGGGCATGTGACCATAGAACGTGTCTGGCTCCTTCTATTCTATCTTGCCTGCCCTCTGTGATGACTATAACCGTCATATATGGTCACCGTACCATTGCACCGACTGATCCTTCAGTTGTTAGAGGTTGGTTTCCTCTGACACTTCTCCAAAGGAAAAAAAAGCCTTATTCACTCCTGTGAGCACCACTCAAGGTTGATCCCCCAAAATCCATCTGGACTTACTCAGCTTTCTTTGTCTTTTGTTGTTGTGTTGTTTTGTTTTGTTTTGGCCATCACTGCCTTCACATGGGAGCAGGAGGCCCAGCCTTGTGGCTGGATTTGAACCGCCAAGCCAGCGGGCCACAGTCCCGCACTCAGCCACTACGCCACCAGCGCTCAGCCCCCTCAGCTTTCTTTGAGCTGTTTCCTCTCCTCCCTGATTTCAGTTTACCTTCACCTCCCCTCTCTTTCCAGGAGAACCTTCTTGGAATTTTGCTACATTATAATCCCTCCCTGCATCCTATGGCGTCAAATCCAAACTTAAGGCTGCTACTCGAAACTTCCATAAGGAGGGCTCACTTTGCCACCTATTCTAACATGCTTCTCTCTCACATAAAGCTGGGTGGTCTCCACCACACCCGACTCACCCATGTTGGCAGCCTGAGAAGTCCAGTGGACAGCTGTTGTGTGCCCCACAGGAGCCTCCGAGTGAAGGTCAACCACAGCAGTGGGTTGGACTTGGTCCCTGCCTCCGAGTGGTGTGGCTCCCAGACGGGGAAGGAGGCTGCAGGGTGGGACCTTTTTCTCCGAACCCAGCTGACACCTCCAAGACTCAGATAAAGCTGCTCAGCATCACAGCAGGCGGGCGTCAGCAGTCGGGTCACTTGCCCAGTTTGTTTTCCAGGCTGTTCTCGTGAGAGTAAGTGCAGTGCGTGACTGCTTTCTGTTCCAGGGTCAGAAAAAGCTCACGTCCCCTTGCCTTGCAGGAGACCTTGCAGAGCAGTCAGACGACTGCTACATCTTTGTTTGTTTTTGTTTTTTGTAGGCATCACTGCTCTCCGGTGGTGGGAGTAGGAGGCCCAGCCCCACTGCTGGAATTGAACCTCCGTCCCAGGGGGCCGCAGTCCCGCGCACAACCACTGCGCCACCGGGGCTCAGCCCCTTAGACGACTGGTAACAGATGTCTAAGGCTGAGATGCAATTGGAACTGGAGCTTGTGGGGACTGGTGAGGAAGAGGAAGTAGACGCGAGGGACCCCACAGGAAGGGAGAGCAAGTGTGGGAGTGGACTTTGGGTTAGGGCATGGGGGTGGCTGTGTGGTATGTCCACAACACACCCTGAGATGGTTTCAGCAAAATAATGTCCATCTCGTTGGGTTTAAATAATTCAGGGTTGAGGTGTATAAATTAGAAACAAGCGTATTGCTAGACATAAAAAAAGGGCAGTCAAACTCAACTCCCACACAAAAGCTCTCTTCT
>PVJH01027702.1:0-28367 GCA_004026705.1 Nesogale talazaci | reverse complement strand
AAGCCCCCAGGCCGCAGTCCCACACTCCACCACTTAGCCACTGGGGCTCTGGCCGATTCTCTTTTTTTTTTCTTTTTTAATCTTAGGTTTTCCTGTCTCTTCAACATAATCAAGGTAGTTAAGCATCCCAATACTTCTCCAAAGATATAACCTTTAAGATTGCTGGTCTGGGCTGAGCCCTGGTGGCGTAGTGGTTGTGTGTGGGACAGCGGCCCACTGGGATGGAGGTTCAATTCCAGCTCACAGGAGCAAAGGCTGGGCCTCCTACTCCCACCACCAGAGGGCAGTGATGCCTAAATAAAAAAATAAAAAGGCAGCAAGAGGGCCTGATAAAAGTTTGACCATCAGAGAGAGGTGGCCTGGCATTTCCCCTTTTCCAACCCTCAATCCTTTTTTTTAAAACAAATTTTGGGATTAAGGGCTCTTCATAATCTCTGGATTCCTTCCATCTGTTTTCCACTCCCCACGTGGGGCGGGGGGCGGGGGGGGGGAAGGACGACTACATTTTGCAAGCAGGTGGTGAGTTTTGTAAATGAGATGGTCCTAACCATTTGAAATCAAAATGTACTGTGTGATGAAATGACAGAAAACAAAACAGCTTTGACTCTTTTTCCCCCTTGTCATGGCTTTGTTGAAAGTATGTGGTTTAAAATAGGGATTATTCCAAAACACTGAAAAGGGACTACCCCAGCTTCGATCACCTGAGGTGAGCGCAGGTCCCTAAGAATCCATACAAAGGCAATCTAGAAAGGAAAGTTGCAATGATCAGGTGGGTTTTTCCTTCCATAGTGAACACCAACGCGTTTCCTTCATTTCCTGAAAGACAGAGCTGTATCCATCTGGACCTTTTATGGGGGAGTTCTACCTATGGAGCCCTAAGAAATGATCAAGTTTTGCTTATTTCCCAGCACCTGTGTCTTACATTACAGATGCTTTTTAAGTTTCAGTTTATTTGATCAGTGGTTCTCAAAAGTGGTTCTAGAGGTGCGCATCAACCACATTCATGGGACTCCTTACTCTGCAAAAGGGCCACTGCCCAAAGATGGAAACCAACCAGGCAATCCCCCAACCACCTGAGAATGAATGGGCATGTTCCGAGTGTGATACTGACTAGAGCCATCAGGACTCATGTCAGACACAGGTGAATTGATGCCATCATCTTATGGGCATGGTGCCTTCAGGTGAGTGGGACAGGGAGCACCATCTTAAAAGGACATTGATGTGGGCTGAGTCCTGCTGGCGTAAGTGGTTGAGTGCGGGACTGTGGCTCATGGGCTTGGTGGTTCAAATTCAGCAGCGGCTTTCAGGAGCAGTGCTGGGTAGCTCCCACGACCACCAGAGGGCAGTGATGCCCCCTCCCCCCCCCCCAAAAAAAAAAAGGACATTGATGTTACTTTTGCCACGGAATTTGGTCTGGGGTTTGGATTCTGTGTTCTGGCTTACATGTATCCCAGGTCTCCCCCTCTCCCTTCAGACTCTCTGTACCGACAGTAATATAGGGCAGGCACTATGACGAATGCATGCTGACCACTGATCTGCCACCCAGGCATGCTTCTTCTTCACTGATGGCTTCCCGTTCCGTTGGTCTGCTGACTGTTATGCCAACCCAGAGCGACGCTCAAGGACAGAGTAGAATTGCCCCCTGTGCGTTTCTGAAAAGCAGCGGGCGGTTCAAACTGCTGATCTCGCGGATCGCAGGCCATCTCGTAACCACTACACCCCCAGTGCTCTTAGTCAAGTTCATTGGCAGCACACCAGGGTAGAATAGTGTCTTGGTTTCTAAAAGACATGCTGATCCAAAGCCCTGAAGCTCTAGGTCCATGGAACCTCGGAGCCCTGATGGCATAGGGTAGAATTTAGCTGTGACCCCCCGAGGGAAGACACAGGAAGCTGTCTACTCCCTTAAAGAGTTACAGTTTGGATGTATGGTTTGTTATAAGAGCTGTAAGAGCCCCCAATCAAATGATATTTTCATTAAAAAAAGTTACAGTTTGGGAAACTCAAAGGGCAGTTCTATCCTGTCCCTCTAGGGTCCCTGGGAGTCAGCATGGACTCCATAGCAGCAAGGTTGAGTTTGGGGTTTTCCCGTAGTACACGAGTGCCACCCTTATTCTGCACACCCTCACCCCGCCCCCAATAAAGAAGCAAGTGTTGTCATTTGTGAAGAGGAAATGAGACCGGCAGCTTTTTCCCACCACCAGTCTGGACTCAGCCATATTCTGTGAGGAGATTTGGGAACAAGTCCTTCAATCAGCAGTTCTCAACCCTGTGGGGAACGACCTCTGCGGAGGTCGAGTGACCCTTTCACTGGGATTGGCTGATTCATAACAGTAGCCAAAAGACAGCGATGAAGCAGAAATGAAAATAATGTTCTGGTTGGGGTCCTTACAACATGAGGAACTGTATTAAAGGGCCACAGCATTAGGAAGGTTGAGAACCACTGCCTTAGATCCTAGCTTGCCAATGAAAGAGCTTCTTCACACAGCTACCAAAAACAGAAAGGAGAAGACAAGAATGAAGAAGAAAGAAAAGGCCCAGCTCAGAGACCCTGTGACCCTACCCTGTGTAAACTATGGGAGGGGAATTCCAAAAGGCCTCCCAAGCCTTTCTCCTCTCTGGGTCCTTTGATATGTGACATGTAGTTCTCCTCCCCACCCCCCTTCATTCTGCCTTTCTCCTTTTGTGGCCCTTGAAAAAAATACCTAAATGCTGATGATCATGAGGCCGCTTTCTTTTAACTCATGAAACGAAACCTAGCAGAAGAACAACAACAAAAGAATTTGAGACCATGCACTGGCCTGTGCGGAAGGGTCTCCTTTTGCTCGCGCTCTGTCTGTGTGGCCCCAGTCAAGTCTGCGAGCATCTCGGAGCCTCAGTTCTCAAACAGCGGTTCATCTCAGTACCTGGGAAAGCCCTGATTCCTTAGGAGTCCTGGTGACTTCGTGGGCTATGTACCTAGTTGCTGATTGTAAGGTCAGCAGTTGGAATGCATCAGCTGCTATAAGGGAGAAAGATGAGACCGGCTGCTGCCTTCAGATTTAATGTCTGCGAAACCCAAAGGGCAGTTCCGTTCCATTCCATCAGGTCGCTGGGAGTCAGAGTGGCCTTAGTAGCACCAAGTATTCGTATATAGGGTCCCTTGAAAAGCATTTCCTTTCAGTGACTCAGGGAATTGTGTGGAGGCTCAGAGGATAAATAAAATAGAATCTGAGTTGAGCAGCTGGTGGCTGGTGGTTTTGAATTGCTGACTTTTTGATAGCAGCCAACATGTCCATCAGGGCGCCTATCTCCAATTCACCATTCCTGTTCTCTCTAAGTAGCAAGGAACCTCACCTCACTCGCCCATCTGTTCATCTCCTTTCAGCTACATCCCACCAACAGCACTGTTCAATCAGATTAGCAGGGCCAGAGAGCAAAAGAAACACTCTCTGAAAATCTCATGCACCATTCTCTCTCTAGTCTGTTTTTGTTTTGCTTCATTTCTCTCCCTCTATTTCTTTTTTTTTAGGCATCACTGCCCTCTGGTGGTGGGAGTAGGAGGCCCAGCCTTTGCCCCTGTGAGCTGGAAATGAACCTCCATCCCAGTGTGCCGCAGTCCCGCGCACAACCACCATGCCACCGGGGCTCAGCCCTCTCCCTCTATTTCTTTAGAAACATTTTTATCTTTTACCGGATGGGCTGGTTAAAAAAATTTGTTTTGGCTACCAAAAATGTGACTGATAAAAGTGGCAGCACCCAGCTTTCTCTGGACCCCCATCCCTTCTTGGCATTGATGGCAGGAATTTTTTCCTTCATTTGTATTCATACTTGTAGAAAGGTGGGAGACTGGGATTTGGGGTCTCCTCTCCTTTAAGAAAAGCAATAACAGTTGTTTCTGGGGGAGACAGTTGGGCTGCTGAAAGTCAGACAGAGAAAAGAGGGGATCGCCAGTGAGAGATACGCACCTAAATTTTCAAGTCTGAATTGATCCCTGTGGTCTGACTGGCTAAATTTCATTAAAACTTAGATCATGGACCAATCATTATACACCCCCCCCCCGGTTCACTGAACCGCCACCCCCAGTCTGTTTTAGAATCGTTGTACCTGTGCTTTTCTTCAAAGCCAAGTAGTTGCCAATGGGGTTGTACGCCTGGGAAGGAGGAGGAACTTGAAGTATGCTCAGTGCTTGGAGGGATCAAGTTCTTTTCTCTGATTACCTGTAGCAAGGAAAGTCTGGGTGAGTCAAATAATGTTGGAAAAGAGAAAGAGAGAAATGAAACAAAACAAAAACAGACTGGAGAAAGAATGGTGCATGAGATTCTCAGAGAGTGTTCCTTTTGCTCTCTGGCCTTTTATGTATTTTCCCAAATGTGTTCAAATAACCTTCCCCCCTCCCCAACGCTTTCTAAGCAGAAAGAAAAGGTCATTGAAGGAGAGCCAGGAAAAAAAAATGGTACTTGTGTGCATAGGGGAAAGCAATGTAGATGTGCTTTGATTTTTCTGAGTAATAAACATTGCAATCAATGAGTGTGTCATTATCACAACCAATGCACCCACTCACATGTAGTACACATAGCACAGCTAGGAAGATAATATAGGAGGGGAGAGCATGGCTGGCAAGAATGGATAACGCTTGCATCATATTCCATGAATAAAGTGACACGCCCCTTCCCCCAAAACACAAGCACACACACACACACACACACACACACACACACGAGTGGTAACATCAGTTAGTATTTGGTGACTTCGGATGCCTGTGGCCCTTCAGCTTATTGCTGGGGACTCTCCTTCTCTCTTTTCTTAGTAGTTATTGCTCTGGGAGTTGCATAGTGGTTGCACATTAGGCTGTGATCTACAAGGCCCACAGTTTGAAACCAGCAGCTACTCCTCAGGAGTAAAAGGACGGGGCTTTGTAATCCCGTAAACAGCTACAGACTCGGAAACTCACAGGGGTAGTTGTACCCTATCCTGTAGGGATACTATGAGCCAATATTGGCTCAATGGCAGTGAGTTGGGTCCTTATTCATTTTAGAAAGCTCTGGAATGTTCTAGAAAGCAATGTGTGCATTTTAGGAGAACTGCAGTGATGTTTTGCTTTGAAAAAAGAAATGTCCCTTGGCAACAAAATAATTCTCCCCAAATGCTTATGAATTTGGCTGTGCAGTGATTTGTGATGCCCAAGTTTGGGCCTCATAACCACACTTGGAATCAATGCCTCGAGGAAAGTCTCTGTTGTTGACATTGGGTTTCCATCATAAAATTGCTGTCCAAAGAGATAGAATTCTGTACACTTGGCAGTCTTACCTGAAAGCACAGCCCAAGACTGGATGGGCAGGAATGCACAGGTCAAGTCAGAAGGGCATTTGGCAGCAGTGCTCATAGGAAGGCTGCCTAAGATGCTCATATTGCATTAAGCTCTGATGTTGCATTCGAAGGAGTGAATAAACAGTAGGCCCACTAAAAGAACTCAGGCAGGGGGTGGAATTGGACACTCTGGAAGTCCAGGTATTAACAATCTCGGCCTATTCGTCTGAGAGCATTTTGATTATTCGAGAAAAATCTGGTTTTGTATATGTCTCGCTGCTTTCTCAGAATTATTTTGTCTCCTAGAAAGAATCCCGCATTGCGATTTACCAGATGGGTTTTGCAGGATCAGAGATGGTTCAAGGTAGAAGGGTCTGTAAAGGACAGAGAGTTGAACCCTTTGCACTTCTTGTTGAAAGAGCAAAGGCCCAGCAGTGCCCTTCAGAGTCTGGGATACCCATGGGCTGTGTTAGCTCTCCAATGCAAAGGTCGCTCCACCTGTGGGAGAGACAAAGTGAGCCCTAGTTCTTACTATGACACCCCTTGCTGGTGGAACTAATATGCCTTTGATTTACCGTTTGTTTGTTTTGTTTTGTTTTGTTTTTCAAGCATCGAAAGCAGTTCCAAGAGTCATGGATGCTGTCAAAAGCCACAAGGAGACTGAGCAGGCAGCTCCTTGTGCTGCAGCGGACTGTCCAGGTCCGTCTTCTCAGCCAGAATCTACAAAGCCAGCAATGGTAGACAAGACTGAGAAAATGGAAGAGACATGCCATTTATCCAGTCAGAAGTTTCATGAGGAGAATAAAGGGAGGAAGACAGAATCTTTCCCTCCCCTCCTTGAAAAAGAACGAAAGCTGAAATTAAAGGAGAGAAAGATAAATATCCCAAAGGGCACAAAGGCCTCGAGTTCTGCCTCCCATGAGATCTCTCCCTTGGCTGTCTGCACTCAAGATGGTGGTAAGACCACAGATGGTCAGGCTCCTTGTACCAAGGAATCACCAAGGGGAAGACGCCATCACCAAAGGGGTGATCAGAGGCAGAAACCAGCGGGCAAAATATCTCCCAAAGTTCGCCTGACCCTTTTAAATGCTGAACTAGAGGAACTCAATGAGAGATACAAGAAAATCGAAGAAGAATTTGAAAAAGCCGAAAGAGAGCTTTTGAATGCAAAAGAGGAAGCCTCCAAGAAACACCGGCATTTTCCAGAAACAAGGGCGACAACTTCAAAGAAAGACTTTGAGCTTCAGGCTTTGCGAAATGACATGTCCCGAAAAGCAACTAACGTCAAGAACTTAACCAAAGAGCTCCAGCAAGCTAGAGATGTCATCCACAAGCTGAACCTAGAGAACCGTGATTTAAAGGAAAAGGTGAAGAAGCTCAGGCAGCGTAACGCGGAGGACAGCGCCCTAATCCAGGATGAAGTGAAGCTGTACTACGAATTAGAAATGGAGACGATCCGAGGAGAGCTGAACACCATCAAGAGCGAACTGAAAACTGAGGAGACCCTGCATGCAATGAATAACAGGGCCCTCGAAATGCTGCGCACCCACTTTAACTCAGGAAGGCCAATGATTGCTCTTGCCATAAATCCAGGGAATACTTCAAACCCTGGAAAAAATAAATTCTAAAATAAATAAAGCCTTCCATTAGGCCAGTCCTGGAGCAAAAGCAGTGTGGGCTGTACTTTCTTTAGGAGGCTCCTGGGAGGAGCCTCAGTGCTATAGTGGAGTACGCATTCGCTACTAACCACAAGGTTGATAGTTCAAGACCAGCAGCCATTTCTGTGGGAGAAAAGAGAGACTTTCCACTCTTAGAAAGATTGAAAGCCTTGGAACCCCAAGGTGACAGTTCTACGCTGTCCTGCAGGGCTGCGAGTCTCAAGCAGTGTGTTCCATTTGAGTTTTTAAGGTGTGTGACAGGGTGAACGAGACTTCCTATTGGTAAATTCTAGCGCTGTGGACTTTAAAGCTGCTGCCTCTCTCTTTCCTATCACTTTCCTTTCAAACTTTTTGCTGCTGCTTGTTTTCCTGATGAAGCTGTTGCCAGCGTCCAAATGGAAATGAAGCTGGGGGTGAGGGAGGGGTGGTGGTGGAGAGAGTGGAAATGTAAAAGTCTATTTTTCACCCAAAGACATAGGGATTTATCAAAATAATTTCTGAACTACTGTATTTTGCAGATCATAAGACGCACCTGACCATAAGACACACCCAGTTTTTAGAACAGGAAAACAAAAAAAAAATATTCTAAATAGTACCAGTATGCTAAAATGTTCTGGGGTACCACACCTTCGGACCATAAGACGCACCCTTATTTCCCCTCCACTTTTTTTGGGTGGGGGAGTGTGTCTTATGGTCCGAAAAATACGGTAAATCCACAGTTATCTTGTCCTCTTTGGAGTATGTTGCCCTGGCACATGCATAGCCTTTGATCTGGGTGCCCACTGATGTTAAAAACAACACTAGGTCTGTAAGCATAACATGCCTCTGGGTGACAAACTCCATGGGATACCAAAAGACTTATCTGCTTTTGTGAGGGCCTTTACTCTAAAGAGACACATAAACCACTTAGGAAAAACTGCCAAGGTTTCTTCTCCCTGCTGTTTCCCCCATGAGTTCTTTGACCTGGCCACCCTTCCCAGGGACTAGACTGACACTGCTGGGACCTTTGTGAGGAGCTCCAGCTTTTGTCTGCAGAGACGTCTGCGTTGACTCATGTTGGCCAGCAAGGGGCGCTGTGTCTACAGTTCTTCCAAAAGTCAAACTCCGCAAACCAAAACTTTCCCCGCAGACGAACCACGCGCTGAAGAACAGAGTAGAACTGATCCGTGGGTTTCTGAGGCTGTACATCTTCTCTGGAGTAGAGAATCAAGTCAGAGGAAATGGATAGGTTCCTGAGCCCAAGTACATCTCCGGGGGGGGGGGGGGGGGGGGGGGGGGGGGGGGAAGCTTGGGAGCTGGCTTGATTAAAGGAACCCTAGAAAGGGCCCAGACCCAGACCATGCCAAATGATTGTATACTTCTCCAAATTAGAAACAGACTGCCTCTTGATCCTTTGGGGAAATAAATGATGGGTCGACTGATTTTCTGCATCTGTTTGCATCAATCAGTAAGATTTGTCCTCAGCGCTGGTATTTTGAAGGCCAGCAAACCAAGTGTAATTGTTGCATACGGCAGTGGGCTATGTTCAGGAGATTTTTAAGTCCTTTCCCCCAGTGGGAGAGACATTTGGGTTCTAATACCAACTCTGGCATCCCCTAGCTAATAAACTTTCTTGGCTCGAATTCCCTCAACCATCCAAGTCATCACCAGGAGGCACTTTGGAACCTTTGAGATTTCTGCATGGTGATTTTATTTGCAAGTCTAACAGTCCCCGGGTGAGGGAGTAACATTCTGAGGGCATTGGATGCATTGGGTTCTAATACACTGGGTACGGGGCGGGGGGGGGGGGGAGAGAACCCATTTTCAAAGTTGATAGAAATAGGGTCTTTTTGGTTTGTTTTTCTTAACAAGAAATACTTTGGGGGCTGAGCCCCAGTGGCGTAAGTGGTTGAGTGCGGGACTGCGGCCTGTGGGCTTGGCAGTTCAAATCCAGCAGTGGCTCTCAGGAGCAGTGCTGGGTAGCTCCCACACCACCAGAGGGCAGTGATGCCCAAAAACACAAAACAAAAACAAAACAAAGGAAATACTTTGAGCATTTAAAAATCTTGTGTCAATAATAAGTCAGGAAAGGGTGTAAATTTGTCTCTTGCTTGTATGCTCTCTTGCTTCTTCTTTCTCCACTCAGGCAGGCACTGAAGAGAGACTGCCTGGAAACTGAGAAGGACTGGCCTAACTGGGAATGTTAGCCTTAGATGTTCATCTTTGGAATTTTCCTAACACATGTATGCTCTCCTCTCCTCTGCTTCAACACTGGCTTCCCAGCAAGGGTTCACGCAACACAGCAAGCTCGAAACTCTCCACCTTCATTCACACTCATCCTGCCTTAAAGATGATGCTTTCTGTTCCCTGTGTTACACCAAGAACCCCCTCCACCGCCCCACCACCCCGACTACTCCTGGGCAGGACTGCTTCCAAAATCAAGCTCCCTACCACCAAGTCGACTCTGACACCTAGCAACCTTCGAGGGCAGGCTAGAACTGTCCCTGCGGATTTCCCTGACTGTCACTCTTTACAGGAACAGACACAAACCCCACGTAAAACTCACTGACATCGAGTTGATTGAGACTCAAGGTGACCCTACAGGGCAAAGTATACCTGCCCTTGTGGGTTTCTGAGATTAACTTTATTGGAGTAGAAAGCCATAGTAGGTTCAAACTGCTGACCTTGTTGCCAGCCCACAAGTAATTACCACTGCACCAGGGCTCCTGATGGGAGCAGGCAGCCTCATTTTTCTCCCCAGGAGTGGCTGCTGGATTCAAGGTAGCTGCCAATCTTGGAATCACGTAATCCACTGTGTCACCAGACCTGAATGTCTAATATGACTCACCAATTGTAGACAAACTCTAGGATAATTAGCCTGGCAGTATCAAGAGGTACTTTCAGTCCAGGAGAAGGTTTATCAACCTGTGTGTGTGTGTGTGTGTGTGTGTGTGTGTGTACTTAAGAGTGTCTATTTGGGAGTCCGAGGAGATTGTGGCAGAAATGACCCAGAGTAGAGAAATGTGGGGCTCCGTCGACCTCCAGAGTGAGGACTTGTATTTCTTAGGATGGGTTTACAACACAGATTCTTTTTAAATATAATAGTTTCATTGATATAAAATTCACATCCCATACACTTTCAGAGTTATGTTGATTTTAAAAAGAGTTGCATATGCATCACACTCCATTCTAGTACTCCCCACTCCTGCATTCATTGTTTGCTCCCCGATTTCCCACACCCTCCCCACCCCTATAAACCATTACATAAGTTATTGTATCTATGCATCCACTCCCGTGCTTCATAAACTGGGAGATCTAACCAACAAAAGCAAGAACAAAATGAAACAAAGTAGGAAATGATAGTATTATAAAGATAAGGATCTAAGACTGAGCCCCGGTGGTGTAGTGGTTGTGCGCAGGACTGCGGCCCACTGGGTTGGAGGTTCAAATCCAGTAGCAGGGCTGGACCTCCGACTCCCATCACCAGAGGGCAGTGGTGCCCTAAAACCCCAAACAAAAAACAAACAAAAAAGATAAGGATCTGCTAACAAGGGCTCAAGTGGATAGCAAATGTTTTGAGAATGATGAGGGCAACAAATGTACAAATGTCCTTAACCCAATGGATGGATGTAGGGATTGCGATGAGTTGTGCAAGCACCCAATGAAATGATTTTTAAAAAATAAGATAAGATACAATAAAGACTATAAAAGAAAAGACTACCGACAATACTGGTAGAGAAGAAATTGCTAACGTTTTAAAAAATAAGATAAGATACAATAAAGACTATAAAAGAAAAGACTACCGACAATACTGGTAGAGAAGAAATTGCTAACGTGGAACAAGCGAGAATTATTTAAGCCTAGGGCAAATTCAGGTTGAGTCAAGAGGGAGGTCAATTAATCAGTATCATATTATACCATGGTTCAATTCATCTTAATCAAGTTTACAATAATCCCTGTCTGATAGTAAAGCTGTTCCAGTCCCTTGCCTGTGACTAGAGGGGTTCTGCCAGAGGCTGAATCGAACCAGACCCTCTGCCGATCGATTTGGGGCTCCTACTGTCCTCCATAGCTTTCTACAATTTGGGTGTTCACAAGTTAAGCTCTGATACTTTTCCCTCCATCACATTTGGATCTTGTTATCATCATCTTTGAATCCCACAGGCTGCAGTGCTTCTTCTATGTGGATTGAGTTGACGGGTTACTTAGATGGCTGCTTGTTTGAATGCAAGCCTTTAAGACCCCAGGCTCTATTCCCCTTGATAGCCAGGCACCATCTACTTTCACAGTTGACTCTAGTCCCCTCATGTTCAGTGATATCTTCATGAAGACGAGTATAGAGTATGGCCTTGTTATAAGAACTAGCTGTTCTCGGAATTGGTGCTACAATTAAGTGAGATCCCAGAATCCATCTGCTTGTCCGTGGGTTCTGAACGACTTTGGTGAACTTTAGCAGTCATGTTACTTTATGACAAAAAGAACAACAACAAAAACAAAAAATCATTGTCAATTATCCCCCTGGGATATAAGACATTGATAACATCAAAAATTTATCCAGTGGTATAGAACATAAGGTGATATTGAGATGAGTTTATGTGAATATGATGCAATTGTGAACTGTAATCCATGAGTTGTTGCTTCATAAAGACTGGTTTCTTAAATGACTGAGCTCTGCTTACATTGAGCATGGGGGTTGGTGCTAGGGGAAATTTTTCTGTAACATTCCTTACATGGGCAGATCCTTGCCTGTCAGATCCATGCAAGGGGTGCATTGAGATACCAAATGCATGGTGTTTCTGGGTCCCTGTTTAGAACATGATTTTTGATGAGATTGCCTGGAGTGGTGAGCCCCAGAAAGACTTGGCACACCAAAGTCCCCATGGAAATCTAAGTCCAGAAATCAACCAAGGACCATATACAAACACCAAGTCATCCCAAGACTCTAGGGAGAAACAGACAGCAAAGTCACAAAGAACAAGTGTAGCACTTAGAAAGAATTGCATGAGAATAAAAGAACTGGGGAAAGCTGGGCAGAGAGTGGGCAGCTTCTGTTCCTCTTCACAGACTGGTGAAAAGAACAAGGGGTTCAAAGATGATATGAATACTTTGTTCTATTGGCTCTGCAATCATGCTCACCAGTTGTATTAGGTGTTCTGTGATTTTTGTCAATATATTCTCAGTGTACCTCCGAGTACAGTAAATAAATGGGGTGTGGAAGAAAGCCCTAGCAAATGGATTCTGTACAAGATGAGAGGCAAATAGACCTAGTTTCTGTGACACTGCCTGAACTTTCTTTTTTTAAAAATCATTTTATCCAGCAGCAACTCTCCAGGAGCAAGACTAGGCCTCTTACTCCCACCAGGGCAGTGATGTGGTGGTGGGGGGATCATTTTATTAGGGGCTCTATTGTGTCAAGCACTGTATTAGTCCAGGTAGACTAGAGAAACAAATCCATAGAAACTCTTATGTGTATGAGAAAGAGTTTTATATACAAGAGCAACTGTATATAAAGAAAACATCCCAACTCAGTCCAGTCCAAGGTTCTAAGTCTGCTATTAGCCCATATATCCGATACCAATCTATAAGTCCTCTTCAGACTCATGAAGCACATGCAATGACACCAGGACAGTCACAGGCCAGTGAGTGCAGTCTTGTGTATCTAATGGTGGTAGAAGCATGTCAGCACTGACAGGAGCATCTGTGGCTTCTCAAGCATCTCAGCACTGACAGGAGTCTCTATGTGGCTTTTTCGGCTTCCGAGGTCTGGTTACATCAAGGTAAGTCCAAGTGACTTCTCCTCCGGGATGTCTCACTGGGAGTCAGCCTTGTGATTTGTCGGTAGAACGTCTCCAAGGGACTGAGTAATGAGTCTCTCACTCTGAGTCTCTCAGATTTCCCAGAATTCTCAAAAGAAAGTCATGCCCACAGAGAGGTTTCATTGGTTATCTCCAGATGGATAGGCTAGACTCCACCCCTACATTCCCAATCCTCAAATTGACACCAGATTAGTGACTTTCAAAGGCACATTTGTACATATGTTGCCATCGTCCTTTTCAAAACATGTTCTTTCTACTTGAGCCCTTGATATCAGCTTCCCTTTTTTTCCTCCCTCCTCCACCCTCCCACCCTTATGACCCCTTGGTAAATGATAAATTATTATGGTTTTCATATGTTACACCACTCACTGTGTCCCTTCACCCACGTTTCTGTTGTTTATCTCCCGTGTGTGTGTTATACATTGATCATTGCTATCCTTCCCCCCTTTTCCCCCTTGTTCCTCCACCTTCCCCTTACCCCCATGGTATCACCACTCCCATGATTGTTTCTGAGGGGTTCCTCTGTCCTGGATTCCCTGACCCTGCTGACTTTTCCACCTTTTGGCAGCAAACAGCCCATTGCAAACCAGCGCATCTAGACCATTTATCATTTATCAGCCACAGACTGAGTGTTTTGCCTATTAAATACACTGCTAATGTTAAGGGCGCAGGCGGCTAGAAATGTCTTCCCCCACTGGGGTTCACAATCAAGTTCTGTAAACATTTGCTAAGCACTTAGGACCCTAGTTCACCATTCCTTAGGTATATGCTCTTGTCATATTTTTTTAATCAACATTTTGACTTCCCAGAATTGTGGATGCATCTTCAAATCCAGGGCATGTCACAGGGTATTTTTCTTTCTTTGAAGTTAATGAAATCATGATATCTCTTACAGTCTGGGGCTCGGGGTGGGGGGGCAAGAAAAGGATTCATGAATAAGACTAGTCTCTGACCTTATGCACGCAGCTAAATAAAACTATGTTCTCAGTGCTATGTAATAGAAAGGGCTATGGGAGCATATCAGAGGATCAATGGATTTTATTTCCTAGGCAATGCATGGGGGTGTGGAGGGGACTTAGAGCAGCAGTAAATTAGAGCACCAGTATGTTAAGTGTGGCTGCTTTTTAAAGTCCCATTTGTGGTTCCAGTTCTAAAAGTGGGAATTCCAAACTGCTAGCTCATTTACAGGGGCCTCGATGGCACAACTGCTAACCAAAAAATCAGCAGTTTGAAACCAGAGCAACCTGAGGCTGTCTACTCCCACAAAGCATCCACCTTGGAAACCCACTGGGGAGGTTCTACCCTGTCCTTCAGAATCGCTATGAGTTGGAATCGACTTAATGGCATCATTTGTTTCTATAAGGTCTTAGGCCAAAAGAAAAAGATACTGATAGACATTTTTCTCAGGTCAGATCCTGGACAAGGGATTTTCTTGATTTGGAACTTCCCTAGCCTCCCTCCAATCAAGCCTGGGTACAACTGGCCTCTAGCCCTGGCAAGCACAGTCCTAGATGGCAGAGGACAGCCCTGCATTAGTGCTCATCTAGAAAAAGGGACTGGAGTCAAGAAAAGCTATTACAGTTTTCCTTGGCACAGGATGCCAAGCAGCTGAGGACTCACTACCAACAGCAGCTCAAGTAAGAATAAGTCACTGATCCTTTGTCCTCAAAAGACACTGAATCTATGGTTACCCATCCAGTGTATGTATATCTTTCTCTCCAGGTTCCCCTGGTTCATGGCCAGAGCTACTGTTCACAGACGATTTCTCTGTAACTGGCACCTTGGATTGTACCTAATCTTTTGGTGACTGCAATGTGCCCTTGGTTCAGGTTGTCATTTTCCAGGTGACTGCGCTTATACTTCAGAGTCTGTCCTTGGGTATCCTAGGTCTGTTTCTGTTACTTCTCAGTCCATGCCTGTTTGTTCCACAACAGGTGTGCTGCCATGGATGGCACAGACCATGACAGACAACATGTGAAAGATTCACTGGTTATCACTGGAACACTAGCCAACAGATGGACTGTTGATTAAAGCCTACTTTCAGAATTTCATCCTGTGTCACGTGCTTCCATGAATATGATTTGTGTAAAATGCATAAAATTTCTTGATCACCACTCACTTGATAGATGAGGAAACTGAGAACCAGAGATATTAAATGACTTAGTCAATACCAGTTAGTAAGTGATTCAAACCCAGTTCATCTCCATGTTGTTGCTCCAGCCATTCCATCAGGTAACATTTTGCACTCCACCACTTGACTGCTGGTTTGTGGTGGCATACGTGTTGCTGGAAGCAAGTTCACTGTTATTTCAAATGCCACCAGGGTCACCCAAAGTAAACAGGTTTCAGCAGAGCTTCTGCTTTGTGCTCATGTGGTACTTGTATACCGAATAAGAGGCAATTACAGTGTTTTGCATTCTGTACTATTGGCTTGGTTAATAAATTATCTTTATGCCTTAAGCATAAAGAGGGTGATTAATAATGTTCTCTAACATAATATGACGCTGATGTCACTAAGGTGAACCAGAGGCATACATGTAAACTGTAGATGTATGAATGGATTCTGGGTTCCCACTTACTTCTAGCCCCAGTTTAAGAACAATTAGCTCTTATGACATGGCTGTGTTTGCTGCCCACCCTCATGAGGAGATCATGGAAGAGATGGATGCTATTGCAAAGTGTGGGGAAGAAACTAGATGGCACCCAGGTATCTGAATGAATGGTGCCTGGGGCTTACAAGTTGTCTCCACACAAACAGACATCAAAGTGAGGCGCTAAGTCCACATGAAAAAAATACCACACTCTGTGTGAGCCAAGGGCTGTAAATAATAAAATCCAAATTTGAAGGATGGAATAGTATCAGAGCTAAATTATGAACTCTTGGTTTGCACAAGGCCATGGCTGACAGTGGAAACCAATAATCTACTTGCAGGGTCCTCACAGAGTTTAAGTCTCTAGCGAGTCCCTTCTGACCATAGTTGAGGAATGTGAATACCCTTGTTATCAGACAGAGTGTTGTAAAGTTGATGATGGCACATGTAATTAAGTTAAAATGTAACATCATTTTTGGGTTAGTCTGGGTTGACTAGAGAAACAAATTCATAGACGCTCATGTGCGTGTAAGAGCGTTATATAAAGAGTAATTTTATATTACGGAACCATCCCAGCCCTGTCCAAATCAAGTCTATATGTCCAATATTGGCCGATATGTCCAATGCTAGCCTATAAATTCCTCTATAGACTCACACAGTCATGCAATAATGTTGGATGCAGGAAGATCATAGGTGAATGGGTGGACAATCTGTGGATCCAGTGGTGGTGGAAGCATCTCAGCGTTGGCGTGGGTCTCCATGTGGCTCTTCCACCTCCAGGGCTCTGGCTCCATCAGTATAGCTCCATGTGGCTTGTCTCGGGCTGAGCCCCGGTGGCATAGTGGTTGTGCGCGGGACTGCGGCCCACTGGGATGGAGGTTCAATTCCCGCTCACAGGAGCAAAGGCTGGGCCTCCTACTCCCACCACCAGGGCAGTGATGCCTAATAAAAAAATAAGAATGTCTCTCAGGGAGAGTGTGTATCCCAGAATCCTCAGAAGAAGACCATGCCCACACTGAGGCATCGTTGGCTATGACCTGATAGGTAAGCTAGATTCCATCCCTTCATTCAAGTTGACAGGAGATTATAAAACTGCCACAATTTAAATATCCCTTTCTATCCATTTTAAAGCTCTTTCTGTTTAAAACAAACAAAAAAAACCTGGAGGGTAAATATACATGGATTAAGTCTCTGGTAAATTCCTTTTGAGCATATGCCAGGGATGTGAACAGTCTTGCTATCGTGCAGACCACAGTGGAAAGTGGATTGTTGCAGATGCAGTTAGGTTTAAACTTCTTACCTTAGCTCCCCTTTGTTTGTTTGTTTTGTTTTGCTTTTTTGGGCATCACTGCCTCTGGTGGTCATGGGTTTATCTCCTCTTTGAACCATTTAAAATTCATCTAGCTTTTAATATTGTATTTTCTTTTGGATTGAGATTTGTCTCTGGTTTGTTTTGTTTTCATTGCTACTCTTTGTTGCTTCCCTTTTAAAAATGATTTTTAAATGTGTGAAATGTCTGAAACTCAGGACAGGTAAATATATGGAGGCAGTAACTGGAATGATGGTTCCTTGGGGATATGTCAGGGAAGGTGGGGAAAATGAGGAGCTAATAGCAAGGAGTATGAGATTGAAAAAGTGTTGTTTTAAAATTGATTGGTTTTTTTTGGGGGGGACATCACTGCTCTCGGTGGTGGGAGTAGGAAGCCCAGCCCCACTGCTGGAATTGAACCTCCGTCCCAGTGGGCCGCAGTCCCGCGTACAACCACTACGCCACCGGGGCTCAGCCTAAAATTGATTGTAGTGAAAAATTTGCACCACCTCTTCTTAATATGATTGAACTCTTGAATTATACCCCAATAAAACTACTTGTATGTTATTATTTTTAAGAGGCAGTTGTGCAAATAGAGCAAGTGAATACATGTTTGAAATCAGGAAAGGTGTGTGACAAGGTTGTATCATTTCACCACACTTGTGCAATCTGTATGCTGACCAAATAATCAGAATATATGGATTATATGAAGAATAATGAAGCAGGCTGAGCCCTGGTGGTGTAGTGGTTGTGCGTGGGACTGCGACCCACTGGATTGGAGGTTCAAATCCAGCAGCAAGGCTGGGTCTCCTATTCCCACCACCAGAGGGCAGTGACACCCAAAAAACAAACAAACAAACAAAAAAGAATAATGAAGCAGTAGTTTTGGAGGAAGGTTTATTTTTTGTTTCATTTTTAGCTATTTTATTACCCAGTCGTTTTTACACAGAGTATTATTAAATTCCCATGTGCTTGTTTTTCCCCCCTTGAACTTCCTACTGCTGAGTTCTAATTTTGGTTTCTTTCTTTTTTCTTTGTAATTTCTAAAAAATCATTTTATCAGGGGCTTTTAAAGCTCTTATGTAAATTCATACACCAATTGTATCAAACACATTTGTACATCTGTTGCCACTATCATTTTCTTTTTAAAATCATTTTATTGGGGCCTTGTACATATACTGTGCCAAGCCCCTTCGCCTGCCTGCTGCTGTCATCATTCTCCAAATTTCTGCTTTTTCACTGGAGCCCTTGATTTCAGCTTCTCATCTCTTTCCCTCCCTGCTCCCCCTGCTCTACCACCGCTCATTACTTTATAAATTGTTATTTGTCATATCTTATGTTGCCTGACGTCTCCCTTCGCCCACTCCTCCAATGACTGTCCTTCAGATAGGAGGTAATGTGTAGGTCCTTGTGATTGGCTTCCCCTCTCTACCTCCCCCCTTCCCTCCACCCTCTCACTTCTGATCCTGAGGGGTTCATCTGCCCTGGGTTCCCTGAATTTCCAGGTTTATTAGCAATTTGTAATATGCAAATGATATGACCTTGCTTGCTGACAGGAGAACTTGAAACCCGTGCTGATGAAGATCAAGGACAGCAGCCTTCATTGTGGATGCCAACTCAGTGTAAAGAAGACCCAAGGGCTGAGCCCCAGTGGCGTAGCGGTTGTGCGCGGGACTGCGGCCCACTGGGACGGAGGTTCAATTCCAGGAGTGGGGCTGGGCCTCCTACTCCCACCACCGGAGAGGAGTGATGTCCAAAAAAAACCCCAGACAAACAAAAAAACAAACAAACAAAAAAGAAGACCCAAATTCTCACAGCTGGACCAATAGGTCACATCATGATATAACAAGAACGGAAGCACGAAACACAGCATGACATGGAAGGATCTGGAAACCAGTATTCTGAGTGAAGCTATTGTACGAGTCCACTTCTATAAGGAGAAACACACATTAATCAAATCTTAGAGACTCATTCCTAATTAAAAGGATAGAAAGCCCGCCTACTGGCCATGAATCAAACATCACTCACTGAATGGGCACTTCATAAGAATCACTTCAAAAAAAAAAAAAGAATCACTTCATAGGAGGTGACTTCACATTGGCTCGGGTCACTTCTTCAAGAAGGGGGAAAGGAAGCAGACCAGCCACTTGATGCTGTACAACACAGAAAGAAGCTGTGACAAATCAGCAAGCCCTCCACAGAAATGAGAGGAGAACCTTCCTGGAAAGTCAAGTTCAGACCAAGGGAGCAGAGCATCAACATTTCATAAGAAACACTGACTGGGGCTAAGCCCCCTTGGCGTAAATGGTTGAGTGCGGGACTGTGGCCCTCAGGCTTGGTGGTTCAAATGCAGCGGCGGCTCTCAGGAGCAGCACTGGGTAGTGTCCACAACCACCAGAGGCAGTGATGCATCCCCCAAAAAAACAAAAAACAAAAAAACAACAACAACAAAATAAGGAACACTGACTGTTGGTGGGTATGGCAGGTCGATAAAAATGAAAAACCTCATATTAGGAAGGGTCGATTGTAACTGTAGGAAACCTACAGGAAGAATAAACCTGATTTTATGCTCCTGGGTAGACACTACAAATATTTTCTACCCCATCTTCCGGGAACCATGCTATGGACTAAGCACTACGATGACCTTAGGCACTGCCCTCACAGGCAACATCCCCAAGGGATGGACTCAACATGCAAAGCTGTCTGAACAAACTGGGCCCTCCCTCAAAACCACCTGTGACCTTGGATTTAGGATACTCTGATGGGAGAGGAAGCAAAGGGGACCACCCCCAAGACTGTGAACATGGCGGTCATTAGACCTTGGGTGTGACCCCTGGCTTAGTGGGTGTCCAATGAAAGAGGACCCAGAAGCACCATATAATTAGCACTTCAGTGCTCCCCTTGTGTTAATGACAGGCTTTAATCTGAGAGGCAAGAATCTGAACTTGTAATAAATGATACAGAAAATGATTCCCTAGCACCAACCCTCATGCTCAGTAGTAACTCAATCAATTATGAAAGTAGTCTGGGATGAGCCCTGGTGTCTTAGTGGCTGTGTGCGGGACTTCAACCCACTGGTTTGGCGGTTCAAATCCAGCAGCAGCTCTCCAGGAGCAAGGTTGGCCCTCCAACTCCCACCAGGGGGCAGTGATGCCTCCCAAAAACATAAAGTAGTCTGTCCAAAGCAGCAAGTCATGGATTGCAGCTCGTAGTAGAACTATACTCACATAAACTCACATCAACCGTACCTTAAATTCTATGTCATTGGATAAATTATTGATGCTATCAGTGCAATCACCTTATACCTTAAAGAGATGGCTGACAATGTTTTTCTTTTTTGTTTGTTTTTATGTCTTCTGTTGGTTTCTTTCTTTTTCTTTTTTGCTGCTGTTCATGTTGGCTTTTGTTTTTCTCATAACATGACTATGATAAACTAGATAAACTAGACTCTAGATAAACTAGAGTCATTCATAACCCATGGACAAACAGATGGATTCTGGGATCCCACTTAATTCTAGTCCCAAATCCAGAAACAGTTAGTTCTTATAACATGGCCCTGATTGATATTCACCTTTGTGAAGAGATCTCTGAAGATAAGGGTGCTAAATCAAGTGTGATGAGAAAAGCAGATGGTGCCTGGCTATCATTTGGAATAGTGCTTGGGGTGTTTAAGGTTTGTATTCAAACAAGCAGCCATCTAAGTGACCCATCAACTAAATCCACATGGAAGAAGCACAGCAGCCTGTGTGATTCAAAGATGATGATAACAAAATCCAAATATGATGAAGGGAAAAGCATCAGAGTTTAAATTGGGAACACCCAATTTGTAGAAGGTTATGGAGGACAGTGGGAACCCCAAATTGATCTGCAGAGGGTCTGGTTGGATTGATTCTCTGGAAGAATCCCTCTAGTCACAGGCAAGGGTCTGGTATAGTTTTACTATCAGACAAGGATTACTGTAAACTTGATTATGGTGGATAGAACTGTAGTATAATTTGATATTTAGTCAGTTGACCTCCTTCTTGAACCAACCTGCATCAACTCTAGAATCAAATATCCTTTGCTTGTTCTAAGATATAAATTGTTTGTCTGGCTTTTTTACCCCAATTATTTTATTAGGGACTCTTACAGCTCTTATGACATTCAATGCATCATTTGTATCAAGCATATTTGTACACATATTGCCATCTTCATTTCCATATATTTTCTTCTTGAGCCCTTGGTATAAGCTCCTCTTTCCCCCTCCTTTTTTTTTTTTTTGGCATCACTGCTGTCCGGTGGTGGGACTAGGAGGCCCAGCCCCACTGCTGGAATTGAACCTCCGCCCCAGTGGGCCGCAGTCCCGCACACAACCACTACACCAACGGGGCTCAGCCCTTCCCCTTCCTTTTTTAATATAGATTTTTTTTTTTAGATTTTTAGGCATCACTGACCTCTGGTGGTGGAAGTAGGAGGCTCAGCCTTTGCTCTGTGAGCTGGAATTGAACCTCCATCCCAGTGGGCCGCAGTCCCACGCACAATCACTACGCCAACGGGACTCAGCCCTTCCCCTTCCTTTTTTAATATAGCTTTTTTTTTTACTTTTTTAGGCATCACTGACCTCTGGTGGTGGGAGTAGGACGCTCAGCCTTTGCTCCTGTGAGCTGGAATTGAACCTCCATCCCAGTGGGCCACAGTCCTGCACACAACCACTACACCACTGGGGCTCAGTCCTTTAATATAGATTTTATTGGGGGCTCTTACAGCTCTTATAACATTCAATACATCATTTATATTAAGCATATTTGTACACAATTTGCCACATTCATTTCCAAACATTTTATACTTGAGTCCCCGGCATAAGCTCCTCCTTCCCCCTTTCCCCTAGTTCTTTTTTTTTTAATTCCAACTCTCTGTATTTCCCTTCCCCCTCTTCCTCCATTAACCTCTAATAATTTTTTTGTGTGTGGCATCACTGCCCTGGTGGGAGTAGAAAGCCCAGCCTTGCTCCTGGAGAGCTGCTGCTGGATTTGAACTGTCAACCCTGTGCGCCGCAGTCCTGCATACAACCACTACACCACCAGGGCTCAGTCCGAACCTCTAGTAATTTACAAATTTTTACCTCTTCATATCGTACACTGTCCAGTGTGTCACCTCACCCCCCACCGTTGTCCGCACCCCAGAGAGGAGGTCACATGTATTTCCCTGAAATTAGTTTCCCCTTCCAACTCCCACATCCCTCCATCCTCCCAGTATCACCACTCCCCCTACTAGTCTCAAGGGATCATCTATCCTAAATCCCCCATGTTTCTGAATTGGAATCATTATAGTTGGTGGGAGGAAACATTTGAGAACCAGAGGAAAGTTGCATATTTCATTACTACTACACTGTACCAACCCCTCTGTAAAAGGATGTCGCAGGCTGAGCCCTGGTGGCATAGTGGTTGTGCGTGGGACTGCAGTCCACTGGGATGGAGGTTCAATTCCAGCAGTAGGGCTGGGCCTCCTATTCCCACCACCAGAGAGCAGTGATTCCCCCCCCCAAAAAAAAAGAGGATGTCGCTTCACTTATTGATGGGCTTTTGGTCCCCAATCTGCACTCCCCCTCATTTATAATGATATAATTTTTAGTTCTTTGATGCTTGATACCGGATCCCTTTGACAACTCATGGTTGCACAGGCTGGTGTGCTTCTTCCATCTGGGCTTTGTTGCTTCTGAACTAGATGGCTGCTTGTTTACCTTCAAGCCTTTAAGACCCTAGATGCTATGTCTTTTGATAGCCTGGCACCATCAGCTTTCTTCACCACATTTGCTTATGCACATATTTGTCATCAGTGATCATATCAGGAAAGTGAGCATACAATGTTATGATTATTAGTTCTTGAAACCTGATAATTGATCCCTTTGGCATCTCTTGGTCCCAAAAACTACTGTTCTTCTTCCATGTGGGCTTTGTTGCTTCTGAGCTGGATGGCCCCTTGTTTACCTTCAAGCCTTTAAGACCCAGATGCTACATCTTTTGATAGCCAGGCACCATCAGCTTTCTTCACCACATTTGCTTATGCACACATTTGTTTTCAGTGTTCTTGTCAGGGAGGTGTACATCATGGAATGTCAATTTAATAGAACAAAATGTTCTTTCACTGAGGAAGTACTTGAGTGGAAGTCCAATGCCCATCTGCTGTCCTAATACTAACCATGTAAGTATATGCATATTGATCTGTTTCCTCATCATCACATATAAATATATGCCCCTATGTACATGCCTGTATTTAAACCTCTATAAATGCCCCTTACTCCCCAGTTCTTTTCTCTATTTCCCTATACCTCCTCCCATCCCACCATCACGATCAACCTCCATTTGGGTTTCAATATTTTCTCTCTGTTACATTAGTCTTAATCAATCCCTATCAGACCTCCCACACTCATCTCGCCACTGACCTTAAACCACATGCTACCCCCCCAATCCCCGGGCCAGCCAAACTATTTATTATCTCTTCATCCGATAGCTATCCCCCACCCTTGGACACTTTCTCTCTGAAAACATTTTCACTGAAAATTAATTACTTTTTGAGAAAGAAAATCAAATGTTCTCAGACCCATTTGTGGCTTAGAAGGTGGTAATGATGCTTGCTGATTTAGATGTTCACCGTTTGATCCTGGCTTTGACCTCCTGGTCAGCGTCTCAGCATTGCAACACAGGGATCACATTCAGTTCAGTTGTTACTTAAATGATGCTTGGGAAAAAAAGCTATACTTCAGGATCTCCTCATTTCCAAGGAGTCAGATAAGAAGACAGCATATTTTCTTTAAAATGGACACACTGAGCTGAGAGTTGACCAAAACCTCCCCTTGGCGTGTGCATCACACAATTGAGGACACGCTGGAGCGCTGCTTTGGGTGTTCATAAATGTGGATTATGTTAGCAGAGAGCCTGGGGACATTTCTGGTTTTGAAGTAATCAACCTTTTAAACTGCATAATATACTTTTATGTGGCCATAATGAATACAACAATATATTTGCATCCGACAGAATGGACTTTTCACCCATCAAACCTGAGTTAACTTAATCTTATCCTCTGGGCATCTATTAAGCCATGTTGCTAAATCAACTGCTGAAAGCAGAGCAGCTGTGGTACTTACACTTGTGCCAACCGGAGAAGAAAAGTGTGGTGCTATGGAGTTGTCCCAGTTGCACTCACTGGTAGAAGATGCTGAGGTGGAGGCTGAGCAGGCAAAGACTTACTAAGGACTGACACTTGTGAAGGAAAGCAGGGGGAAGCAGGATTGGACCAAGGAGATATTAAAGAAGTGCCACGCAAGCCCGGCACATTGCCAGCAGCCTTGGCTGGGAGCTCTGGATGGAATGTTGTCTACCTGAGTCTCATTTATTGGGCTCTAATGGATGGGTCCTTATGGTCCTGCTGAGCTCCCTAACCCAGTGTGTGCTGTGCTGGTCAGGCTCAGCCTGAAGCATCTGCCTGCTAGAGACTGTCTGCTGGCTTCACTCCCCACCATTGGACAGGACATCCTCCTTTGAGGGAAACCTCAAAGTTGTGTGTGTATATAGTTGTGTGTGTATATAGTTTTATTGGCACCTCATCCACGTATCATAAAATTCAGTAGTTCGATTATATCAACAAGAGTTTCACAAGTATCACCAGAATCAATTCTAGAACTTGATTGTACTTCCTTGTACTCATTGTTATGCATGCAATTATTTTTTTTTGAAAATTGTGGTTGTGGTACTTCCTTTGGGTTTACCATAGCATACCCCTTGTGCTGTTCCTTCTGGATTCCTTTGGGCCACTTGTCCAGAGGGGAAATTTAGAAGGATGTCAGTGGGATGAAATATAGTCCCACTACTGCAGTTGGTCTTGAGACTGCAATTGATACACTGCCTCCCTCCACTCCTCTCTTTTTGTCCCATTCTAGACCTCTCTTACTCTTGGCTACTGCCCTCTGGTGGCCTCAGTGGCTTATAGGCTGTTCTAACACAGCTGCTCATCACTGAGGAACCTGGACGGTTGCTCATTATTCTCTTCTCAGGCTGGAGCTGCAATCCTGGTGCACGTATGGCCACAAACGAAGTAGAGAATGAATCATATGACCAACTGGCACATATATTTACAAACATTTTTTCTCCCTCATCCCACTGTGGAACAGAAACTCTACCTCTTCCTGATAATTATGGTCAATGACTGTTGCCAATATAGTGACTCCTCTTCTGACTTGCTGGTCCCTAAACTCAAGGAGGCCAAAGTGCTTAGGCAAGAGCTGCAGCTTCTAGTTCAATAAGACTCTTGCTATTCCAATGGAAAAGGTATGTCCCTATTGGAGACCAAATCTTTTAGCAATATAGAACTCAAAGTTAATAGGTATGTTGTAGTAGTTATTGTTGTTGTTGTTGAAGTTGTTGTTGTTGTTAGGTACCATCCATCCTATGGTGCCAACCCATAGGAACCTTATGCCTAACGGAATGAAACACTGCCTGATCCTGCAGCATTCTCCCAATGGCTCCCACGCATTGGAGCTCATTGTTTTAACCATGTATTGAGGCCGGTTCTCTTTTTTGCTGCCCTTCCACTTTAGCAAGCATGATGTCCTTCTCCAGGGACTGGTCTCTGCTGACAACATGCTCAACATAGTAGGAAGTCTTGTCATTCTTACCTTTAAGAAGCACTCTGGCTGCACTTCTTCCCAGACAGATCAGTTTGTCCTTTTAGCAATCCATGTTACCTTCAGTATTCTTCTGGATTCAAACTCATGGATTCTTTTGTGGTCTACCTTACTCAATGTCAAAATTTCAAACGCATATTAGACCGTTCAAAAAAGATGACTAGGACTTCATCAAGAGTAATGTAACCAAGAGGAATTACTGAAACTCAAATGAAGGCTGAACATGATAGTGGGAGAAGAGGAAAATAAAAGGAAATAGACGAAAAAACTAGGAGGCAAAAACTATTTATAGAGGTCTAAATACAGCCATGCACATATATAAATATATCTATATATGACAATGGGGAAATAAATATACACATATTTATAGGTTTAGTATTAAGGTAGCAGATGGACATTGGGCCTCTACTCAAATACTCCCTCAATACAAGGACACTTTGTACTACTAACCTGGCATTACATGTGTTCCCTGACATGAACACTGAAAACAAATGTGTGCAAAAGCAAATGTAGTGAAGAAAGTTGATGGTGCCCGGCTATCAAAAGATATAGCATCTGGGGTCTTAAAGGCTTGAACATTAACGAGTGGCCATCGAGCTCAGAAGCAACAAAGCCCACACAGAAGAAGCACACCAGTCTGTGTGATCATAAGGTGCTGATGAAATCAGGTATCAGGCATCTAAGACCAGAATAAAACCATACTCAACCTAATGTGGAGGGGTGGGGACCATGGAATGTAGACCCAATACCCATCTGTAGACAGTTGGACATCCCCTCACAGAAGGATCACAGGTAAGAAATGAGCCAGTCAGAGCACAGGATAGCATCGATGAAACACACAACTTCCCTCTAGCTCTTTGGTGTTTCCTTCACCCCACTATTATGAATTCAATTCTACCCCACAAACCTGGTTAGATCAGAGCATGCACACTGCTACAGATATGAACTCAAAACACAGGGAATCCAGGATAGATAAACCCCTCAGGGTCAATAAGGAGAGTAAAGATACCAGGAGGATTACGGTGGTGGAAGAAAGGGGGAATCGACCACAAGAAATATTCTAGAAGCCCTTCCCAGGGGCATAAATAACAGAAGTGATGAGGGGTGACTGAGGACAATGTAAGATATGGAAAAATAATCTATAACTTATCAAGGGTTTGTGAGGGCAGGCGGGCAGAGGAGGGAGGGGGAATAAATGGGGAGCTGTAGCAGGGGCTCAAGTGGGAAGAGAATGCTTTGAAAATGATGATGGCGGCATATGTGCAAAAGTGCTTGACATACTAGAGGAATATATGAATTGTGATAAGAGCTCTAAGAGCAACCATTAAAAGTATTTTTTAAAAGAAAGAAAGCAAGCAGAATGGAAATAGAAAATATAGGGAAGAAGTGGAATAAGGAATGTTACATTGTGGTTATTTCATTCAGTGACATAACATAAGCATCTATGAACTGTTGAGTGGAAAACTGGCCATCTGCTCTGTACACCTTCACCAATTCACAATACAAATTACCAAGGGTTCATGAGGGAGGGAGGGTGGGGAGCAGGGAGTGAGCTGGTGCCAAGGGCTCAAGTTAAAAGCAAATGTTTTGAAAATGATGATGACAACATATGTACAGATGTGCTTGATACAATGGATGGACATATGGATTGTTATAAGAGCTGGAGGAGTCCCCAATAAGATGATTTTTAAAAAAGAAGAAAGAAAGTCACAATCTTTGCTCTTCATCAGCAGGTACTTCAAGTCCTCCCCCATGTCAGCAAGCTAGTTTGTGTCATCTGCACATCACAGGCTGTTCAATAGCCTTCCTCTAATCCTGATGCTACATTCTTCTTCATATCATCCAGATTCTTTGATGATTCATTCAGCATACAGATCGAACAAGTATGGTGACCCAATACAATCTTGTCACACACCTTTCCTGATCTTTGTGTGTGTGTGTGTGTGTGTGTGTGTGTGTGTGGCATCACTGCCCTGGTGGGAGTAGGAAGCCCAGCCTTGCTCCTGGAGAGCTACTGCTGGATTTGAACTGTCAACCGTGTGGGCTGCAGTCCCGCACACACCCACTAGGCCACCAGAGCTCAGCCCCCTGATCTTTTTTTTATGTTTGAGCATTTTAAATTTTTTAATTTTATTTTTAATTTAAATTTTTTTCAGGTTAAGTGAATTGCTAATGTCCTTTTTTAATTAAAAGAGCATTTTATGCGGGAGTCTTACAACTCTTGTTACAATACATACATCAATTCCCATAAGACGTGCTTGTACATATGTTGCCTTCATTCTTTTCTAGACTTTTGCTATCTTTTGAGCTCCTGGTATCACTACTCTTTTTCCCCCTCTTTCTCCCCCACTCTTATAACTCCTTGATAGATTAGAAATTATCATTATTTTCATATCTCACACAGACTGCTGTCTCATTTCCCCTATGCCTCCTGCTGTTTTTCCCCCTGGAGAGGGGTGTATGGTTATGTGTTGATCATTATGATCGGCTCCCCCTCCCCCCTTTCTTTCCATTCCCTTCCTCCTACCCTTCTGATATCACTATTCTCACTCCTGTTCCTGTATTCCATGTGTTGTGAGCTCCCATCTCTTATCTATACCTGTGTACATGCTCTGTCTAGTATTAATTGAGAAGCAGCACTGGGGTCATCATAGTTGGGGGTGAAGAAGCCTCAAGGAACCAGAGCAATATTTTGTGTTTCTCAATGCTTTATTGCACCCTAGTTGACTCATCCCTTCCCTGTGACCCCTCTGGGGGGAGTGGGGAATCCTCTTGTTTGCGCAACTGCCTCTTTTTTGTTGTTTTCTTATTTTTTTCTTTTTTAAGAAATTATTTTATTGGGGGCTCATACATCGCTTTTCACAATATATAAATAAGCATACTGTGTCAAGCACCCTCACATGTCCACTTCTATTATTGTTTTCCAATCATCCGCCTTTTCCCTTAAGCCCCTGGTATTGGCTTTTCCATCCCTTCCCCTCTTCCTCTCGTCTCTCCTCCCCACCAACCCCCAATACTTTATATATTGTTATTGTTCTGTCATATCTTACACTGTCCAAACTCTCCCCC
>PVJH01027701.1:0-28326 GCA_004026705.1 Nesogale talazaci | reverse complement strand
ATCAAAAGGGGGGGAATGCAGAACAGAATTTTGAATCTCCAGACTTTCTAGAGCCATGGAGCCTTGATGAATTCCTGAAACTACTGCTTTGAGATTATCTTTAAACTCTTAACCCAAATTATCCCTATAATCTTCTATAAACCCAACAGGAGCATACTCCCTTCAGAGAGGACCGCTGGTGGCATGGTGGGCTACACGTTGGGCAGCTACTCCCAAGGCCAGTGATTCAAGCTCAACCATCTGCTCCAAGGGGAAAAGATGAGACTGCATGATCTTTCTGAGATTGACAGTCTCAGAAGCCCCTGTCATATGGGGGTGGGGGGTGGGGGCAAGGGTCAGAATTGACTGGGCGGCAGTGTGGGATGGGTTGGGCTTTGTCATTGGTTGAGGAATGTTTGTCTTGAGTTTTGTGCCCTTTTAAGAATTATCTGTCCATCTCTGACTGACAGACAAATGGCAGCAACAGGAAAGATGAGACGGGAACCTCAGGGCCAGTGAGTTGATGTTCCTGAGAGACAACCACTCAGAAAATAACTCAGATAGGGGGAGGGGGGTGAGTCCAAGTAGACTAGAGAAACAAATCCTTAGACATTCATAAGTGTGCAAGAAAGAGCTTTATATACAAGAGCAATTGAATATGGAGGAAACATTCCAGTCCAGTCCAAAGTCCTAAGTCTCATATTACCCCATATGTCCAATATCCACCTATGAATTCCTCTCAGACTCATGAAACATATGCAATGATGCCCAGTGCAGGAAAATCACAGGCCAGTCTCGGGGATCCAGTGGCAGCGGAAGCAGCTCAGCACTGGTGTGGGTCTCCACGTGGCTCCTCCAGCTCGAGGGCTCTGGCTCCATCAGCGCTGCTCCCTGTGCCTTGTCCACAGGAATGCGTAGCAGAGAGTGAGTGCATCTGGCCTCCAGCCAGCTGCTTCTCTGCATCACGCCTGGGGTCATCAAGCTGCAACCTGATTGGCAGGCTAGACTCCGCCCTTTCACTCTTCCTAGCTTCAAGTGGACACCAGATGATGTCACTACCATGGCAGCGGGGAGGGGGGAAGGATGAACATCACTGAGCTGCTCCGGCGGAAGCTGTTGAGTTGGCGTGTGCTTGGCTGTGTCTGCCCTCAGCAGCAACGATGAGCTTAAACCACAACCGCAAGAAGAAAGTCGTGCGGGGCGAGGGAGAGAGGTTCAGCGGCCTCCTGAGGGTCCGTAGGGCCCTGAGGCACTTGGGCCTGCGGCCTTCCAGCGGGCCCCTCTGCTCAGAGCAGGGAGAGAAGGGTTGGTGGGATGTCATAGCCAGTCCCTGAGCTGTGGGCAACTAAGAGCATGCACAGCCGCTATGGGAAAGGTGACACTTCCAAGCCCACCCGGAGATGCCTTGAGAGAAAGGTCCGGGGTCCTGTCCACAGAAGCAGCCCCAAGGGGCCCCTACGGCACCATCCTGAGACTCTACCACTGCCACCTGGGCCGGATCCTTCTCACCACAGCGCCACCTGACCCACCTCATCGAGGACCACAGTGCCCTGTGAACTCTTATATCCCTGCGAGACTGCACGCCCCGCAGGCAGGGCTGGACTTCCTGATGCCACTGGGTCTCCAGCACCCACCTGTGGGCTCCTACCCAGTTGATGGTGGTGGGCACTATCCAGTGCCATCCGAGCCAGGAAGGCCGATGTGGTCCAGTTAGACTGCCACCTCTGGTGCCCTGCATTGAAATCTTTCCAGGAGCGAACCACAGAACCCCTGTGTGGTTTGAACAAGATAATAAATCTATATATCTATACATAGATACAGAGAGATAAAATACATAAATAATAATGTATTATCTCTAAATGATAATAAGTAAAATCGTGTAATATATGACCCCTGCTGGTCTAGTGGGTTTTGAGCTGAGTTGCTAACCACAGGGTCAGCTATTCGAACCCAGCAGCTGCTCTGTGAGAGAGAAGTGCTACTTTCTGCTCCATAAAGATTGACAGCCTGGGGAACCCACAGAGGCCACTCTCCTCTGCCTGTGAGTCAGAATTCACTTCATGGCAGTGAGTTTTTGTTCTTGTTGTTTTGGTTTTTCTATGTATTCATTATACATATATATATATATACATGTGTATATACGTGTGTGTTATATTAGTTTACAACAATAAAAAAGAAAATGAGTGAAATTGATTTCCCGAGTCTATTCCATTAAAGCCAATATACCCAAAATAATATCATTTCAACCTGTCGGCAAGATTTTAAAAGTGGAAGAGATTGTCTATGATCCTTTTGGGGAACTAGTTTGAATGACATTTCTAGGGCTTAGCGGCACATGGCTGTGGCCGCCATGTTGGCCAGTGCGGGCGTGGGACCTAAGTTCAATGCCTGAGCAGACACCCTTGTTAGATCAATAGGATCAATCACCCAACACCCTGTACCGCTCTCCCTTCCTGTGCCAAGTGCTCAGCAAACCAGCTCCTGGAGCACACGGACAACTAGATCCTGTAGCTCAAATGGACAATGCCATGGGGTGGAGCGCTGTTGCTACCACACACACACACACACACACACACACACACTCAGATATGCAAGCACACCAAGAGGTAGAGACAGGATTCCATTGCGAATAAGTGAGTAAGGGTCCCCGGAGCTGCAGCCCCCGTCAGCCCGTCAGCCAGGAGCTCCACCCGTACTCATGGATACAGGATGCAGGCAGACCCTCCTCTCACCATCTCTCATGATGGCACGGGGCTGGAGAAGTCAGTTGCTGTCCAGCCAATGCAAAAAACGTTCCAGAGGAGGTGGATGAGGACGATGGCTGTTTCTGAGTAGCTCCGAGGTGAACCCCACACTCGATGGGGAAAATGTTTCTACTGCAGATGACCAAGGGCATGGAGTGGGAAACGGGGTACAAAGCAGTGAGGAAAAACCCCAGAGAGCACTGAAGGCGGGAGAGATGGAAAGCTGGAGAAGGGAGAGAGGGATCCCCCTGTCCTGTGGGGAAGTAGCCTCCTGGCTCTCCTGGACTCCAGAGGAGTCCTCTTCCAACAAGCTCTCTTCCTCACTTCTGACAATCTGCCCCCACCAACCCAGCCACCCCCAGGCTCGACCACCTGGAGGCACAGGCAGGGACTCAAGGACCGGAAGAGGGAGATCCCTGTCTGCTGGCAGGCATATGCTGTGGCTGAATTCCCCCCATAGTCATGTGGTCTGAAAGGAGTTCAGGGTGACTATGAGGGGATTTCTCCCGGGGTGCAGGGGGAGTACCACCCACCACCCAGCCCACAAGACTCCCTAGTAGCCCGCTCGGCCCTGAGAAGAAAAGAAGCTGGGCAGGATGTCCTCCATTCCTATCTTCTCTTCCATCCATCTCTTCCTCCTGCCCTCCCTCCACCCCTCCCTCCCCTCTTCATCCAATATAGCAAAAGACGGCGGGCAGGAGGACCTCATTCCCTACCTTCTCCCACAACTCAGCTACTGGGTTCTAAGTCTGTTAAAATAGTTACCAGACCCAGGATTTCTGATCTCTTCATTTTATGAGAGAGAAACTGTGGGCGCAGGCTTGGTCCCTTTTTAAAATTTTTTTTTTTCATGCAGGAACTGGAGTGCTATTTCCCTCTGCAAGCAAGAGCACCGGCACTTTGTGGTTGTGCCTCTCTCCTGCTGTATTATTTATTACAGAGTCAAATGATCGTGCTGATAAGAAAATAGTGTCACTTAAAAATTAGGTGGTTCCCAATCAACGTCTGACAGTAATTGTCACCATGTCCGCTTTGATTTAGATATAGTAATATCAATGTAATTGCCACTGGGAAAAAATTATAATGGCTGTTAATGATAACTAACACATAAATGGCAATGAACAGGAACATGTATTTTATATCAAATTCAACCATAGAACAGCCATAAGAGACTCAACATGGTGCCAATCCCTCAAGGAAATTAGTTCCCCTGATCTGATCATGTAAATGAGGGGGTGGCTGCATGATTATGAGGGAGGGAAGGGAGGTCCCAGCCTCCTCCAGGGCTCCAGGGCAGTGGGGCCTCCAGGTACAATAGGTAGGGCAGCACCAAGCAGGTCAGTGGACTAGAACTGTGGGGCTTGCCACTGCCACAGCTCCGGAAATCGGGGCACCATCTGGGTGCCAGTCACACGACTATCCTGAGCATGCACACACTATACAACATGGTCTCTGTCCTGCCAGCTGTGACCTCCTGGTCAGTGAGAACCCTGATGGCTTTGTTACCTTCCATAGCCGCATGCTCAGCACAAGCCTGCACCCAACAGAAAGCCAAGAACTGCTTGTGGAGTCCAAGAGCTCGGCACGGAAGGGGCTAGATGAACGAGAAAGCCAGCTCTTGGTGTCCAGGAAGAGGGCGATGATGGCAGGCACCCAGGCTGAAGTCAACCTGCAGAACGGGGTAGCTTGCTGCTGAGAAGAGGAGGAGGAGGAGGAGGAGGAAGAAGAAGAGAAGAAAAGAGGAATTTGGATGATGACATACCTGAATGCGGTACTTTAGCTCTCTAACAGATGTATTTAACATGCTTACAGCCATGTTGCTGATATTGTTGCTGTTGCTATTGCTGTTAGGGACCATTGAATCAGCTCTGATCTATAGCGACCAAGTACACAACAGAAGGAACCCTTCCCAGCCCTGAGCCACCTCACCTTTATTCCTGTGCCCACAGACGCAGCCGATGGGTCAATCCATCCCATTAAGGGCCTTCCTCTTTTATACTGACTCTATATTCCCAAGCATGAAGTCCTTCTCCAGGGACCGATCTCTCCTGACAACAAAGTCTCGCCCGCCACCCTTGCCTCTGGCTGTGCTTCTTCCAAGACAGATTTGCTGGTCTTTTTGCCAGTCCAGGGCACTTTCACTCTTCTACACCAGCACAATTCAAACACATCACTTCTTTGGTCTTCCTTATTCATTATCTAACCTTCAAATGTATATATGGCAAATGAAAATACTATGGCTTGGGTCAGGCACATTTTGTCCTCAAAGTGACCTCCCTGCCTTAAAGTGACCTCCCTGCCTTTAAACACTCTAAAAAGGTCTTATGCAGCAGATTAGCCCCATGCAACTCTTATTTTGGTCTCTCAACTGCTGCTTCCATAGACATTAAGTGCAAGACCAAATCCTTGACAACGTCAGTCTTTTCTCCGAGTATCGCGATTTCCCCTGCTGGTCCCCTGTGAGGATTTTGGTCTGCTTTATATTGAGTTGTGATCCATACTGCTGGCTGGGTGATCACTGGGTCGTGAGGAGAGAAGTGGAACTTCAGGCAGGAGATCATGTTGGTGACATGATGGGGTCAAGGGAAGAACCCACCGGACCACACGGAAGCTCAGGGAAATGGACATAGGTCCTGACTGAGCAGGACTCATCTCTGTTGTTGATGGTCATTTCCGATGCATAGCAACCTCGGAGGATCAGAATGACATGCTCCTGGCTCTGGTGCTGCCTCACCGATGCAGCTCTCTCTTGACGCTCTGGTGACAGCCATGGTGACCACATGTTCACTGGGGAATCTTCACGTTTTTCACCCTCTGCTTTACTAGATATGATGGCTCTCTCCAGGGACTGGGTCCTTCTTATAATGTGTTCAACACAAGGACGATGGAGCGTGACCAGTCTTACTTTCAAGGCGCATTCTGGTTATCTTCTTCCAACACAGATTTATTTGCTCTTTAGACAGTATATTCAATATTCACCAATACCATCATTCAAAGGTATCAAGTTTTCTTTGGTCTTCCTTATCCATTGTCCAGGGATATTTGTGCATAGCAAAAATATCTTTCAAGCATGACGACCAAACAAAGGTACTTTCAGTCAAACTAAAACTGAGCAAACTCGATGCAAACAGATGGGACATTCTCAACAGTCATATTATATGGAAGCATGAGATGTGAAAAGAAAAAAATCATAGAAGGATAAAGACATTTGGGGGTCTTTAGGTAATTCTGAGGGAATATTGAATGTATAGTATAATTACTTCTATGGCCATTCTCCTATAATTACTTCTATGCCTTTGAGTCAATTCTGATTCATCATGCCCCTACAGCACAGAGTAAAATGTCTTGACAGAGTTACCAAAATAGTAGATCATTATCGGAAAAGAAAGTTTTGTTCTTTCCTTCTGAATGACTGGTGAGTTTGAAACTCAGCCCCTACAGCAAGCACCCCATGCTCACCTCACTGCACCACCCTTCTAAGTTAAAACCATAAACAGCTATAGATATGTGTGCACACACTCACATGCACACACATATGCACATATAGATAACTGTATATTTTATAAACACATATAGTGATTCCTCTTTCCACAAGTTCACTATACTCACACTCAACTACTCTCACAGTGAAAACTTTCTAGCGTGGAAATAGAAAAGCAATTAAGTGATCAAAACTATCCTTCAAACACTAAAAGGAAGCACGAGGTGCTACTTACGAAGCACATCCATTATATTCAGTATTACCTTGGTTCCATTGCATTTGATATAATCTTAGGACTAATCTCAGGATTACTGTAAAGTCTATGGGAGGGCATGTGTGGGTAAGGTGCCATCACGACATCTGAGCTTCCACAGATCTTGCTCTCCAGGGGGGTCCTGAAACTAATATCCCACAGATACCTATGGATGTGTGTGTGTTGAGTGGAGAGGGAATATTGTAGGGTCAGCCCTGGACAAGCTCTACAAGGCCAGCGTTTCTAGTCCAGCAGCCGTTCTCAGGGAGAAGATGAGACAATCTACTTCCATAAAGATGACATACTCAGAAACTCCAGAGAGTGTCACTTTGGGTCAGAATCAACTTGACAGCAATGACTTTGGGCTCTATAGATATGTATATGTACACACATATGGGTATAAACATAAATTTATATACACGTGTGCATGTATCTATATATAGACACACATGTATGTATACATACATGTACAAATCAAAAGTCAAGCACATGTGTGTGTGTGTTGTTAATGTTCTGAAGTCTCCTTGCCTTGTTTTCAAGTCACAGTGACCCGATGATAGGTAGATTGACACTGTCTGGTCCTATGCCACCCTGACAATTGTTGCCATGTTTGGGCCCATGCGGCAGTCACTGCCTCCCTCTCCTTAAAGGTCTTCTCCTCTTGGCTGACTCTCCACTTCACCGAGGTTGATGCTCTTTTCCAGGAACTGGTCTTTCCTAATAACATATCCAAAGTACCTGAGACAAATCTCCCCATCTTGGCTTCTTCTTGTCTTCCTTCCAATGCAGAACTGCTTGTCCTTCTGACAGTCCCTCGTCAGTCCCTTTCAGTGTTCTTTGCAAACACCCTCATTCCAATGCATGAATTCTTCCTCAGTTTTCCTTACATGCTGCTCCACATTCACAGGCAGAGGAGGTGAGTGAAAAGTTCATGGCCTGAGTTAGGTGTGCCCATAGTTCTCTGAGGGGCATCTCTGCTCTTCCACACCCTAAAGAGGTCTCGGGTGGCAAATTTTCTCAAAGCAACACATCACTTGACTTCTTGATGGCTGCTTTCCATGAGCAATGATTACTACAGAGCCAAGAAAACTAAAATCCTTCATCACATGCATCTTTTCTCTGTTTATTATGATGTCATCCATCGTCCGGCTGTGAGGACTGTTGTTTTCTTTACACTGAGCTGCAGTCCAACCCGGGGGCCACAGTCTTCGATTTCCAGCAGGAAGGGCTTCAAGTCCGCCCTGCTTTTCAGAAAGCCAGGTTGTGTTATCTGCCTCTCAAAGATTGTTCACAAGTCTTCCTTTGTTGGTGAAACCCCATTCTTCTTCACAGAGTCCAGCTTCTCAGAGTCTTTGCTGAGCATACAGCTTAAATAAGTAGGGTGAAAGGATATGATCTTGATGAACCTCTCTCCTGGCTTTAAACCATTCAGTATCCCCTTGTTCTGCCAACAACTGCCTCTTGCTCCATGAACTCGTTCTGCCCGAGCACAATGCAATGCTCTGGAATTCCCATTCTTCTCAATGTTATCCATAATCTAGTATGACTCACATAGTCAAATACCTTTGTATACTTCATAAAAACAAATAAACATCTTTCACTGGTTTCTCCTAAGATTCATCTGTATCAGCAATGATATCCAAGCTCCATCTTCTGAATCCTGTTTCAATTTCTCTGAGTGTGCCGAAACCGTTTTTTTTTTTTATGGTCTTCTGCAAAAATGTACTTGCATGTGACATTAACAATCTTGTTTGATCATTCCTGCATTCTGTAGGGTCGCCTTTCTTGTCGATGGGCACAAATACAAATCTCTTCCATTCTCTTGGCCAGGTTGCTGTGTTCTGATTTTTCTTTCTATTTTTTATTTTTTGTATAGACAAGTGGGTGCTTCCAGTCCTTCATCAGCTTGTTGAAACAGTTTATTATTTTTTTTTTATAAATCTCTTTACTGGGGCTCTTATAGCTCTTATAACAGTCCACTCACCCATTGTATCGAGTTCATTTGTATATATTGTATATTCTCGTATATAAGCTGCATTTTTCAACACATTTTAATGCAATTTTGTGGTAAAATTAGGTCGTGGAGAGATGAACTAGTTAGGGTGCAGTGTAGCAATGAGAAACATACAACTTTCCTTTAGTTCTTAAATGATTCTTCCCCCCATGCCACTCCCACTATCATGACCCCAATTCTACCTTACAAATCCGTCTACACCAGAGGATGCTCACTGGTACAGATAGAAACTGGAAACAGAGGGAATCCAGGATAGATGATCCCATCAGGACCAGTGATGAGAGTAGCAAAACCAGGAGGGTGGAAGGAAGACGGGGTGGAAAGGGAGAACAGATTACAAGGATTTACATATAACCTCTTCTCTGGGGGATGGACAACAGAAAAGTGGGTGAAGGGAGACATTGGACAGTGTAAGATATGGCAAAAAATAGTTTATAAATTATCACATGTTCATGAGGGAGGGGGAGCGGGAAGGAGGGGAGAAATGAGCTGATATCAAGGGTTCAAGTAGAAAGCAAATGTTTTGAGAATGAGGATGGCAACAAATGTACAAATGTGCTTGACACAATGGATGGATAGATGAATTGTGATAAAACTTGCACGAGCTCCCAGTAAAATGATTTTTTTAAAAAAATTAGGTGCCTTGACTGATATTCAGATCAGGCTATACTTAAGTATATATGGTATGTTGTCACCATCATTTTAAAAACATTATATTTCTACTTGAACCCTTGGTATCAGCTCATTTCCCCCTCCCTCCTCTATCCTCCCACCCTAACTAAATTATAAATCATTATCATTTTCATGTCTTACCCTTTGTCCTCTGCCTCCCGTCACACACATTTCTGTTGTTTGGGGGGGGGGGAGGGCAGGGGTTAATACATTGATCATTGTGATGTGTTCCCCATATAATCTTCCCCTTCTTCCCCACCTTCCCCCTATCCTCATGGCTACAGATGGGATTTGGGTCTCCATTTCAACCCCCCTCATTTGCATTGATTCTTAGTTTGGGGTCTTCTGAAGTCTGATACCTGATCCTGTCAACAGCTCATGATCACACAAGCTAGAGTGCTTCTTCCATGTGAGCTTTTTTGCTTCCCTGCTGGAGGGCTGCTTATTTAGCCTCAAACCTTTAAGACCCTAAATGCTACACAGTTTAATAGCCAGACACCATCAGTTTTCTTGACCACACTTACTTAAGCACCCATTTTGTCTTCAGTGATCATGTCTAGAAGGTGAGCATCACAGAATGCCAGGTTATCAGAATAAAGTATGCCTGCGTTGAGGGAGTACTTGAGTAGAGGCCCAATATCCATCTGCTACCTTGATACTTAGCTTAAAAATATATGTACATAAATCTATATTCCTATCACCACATAATTACATATATAATGCCTATATTTATACCTCTATGAATGTCTTTTGCCTCCTCATTCTTTTCTCTATTTCCTTTAACTTCACTTCATTTTATTTATTTTTTATGGATATAAGGGTAAGGTTTATGTACAAGGGGAATGGAACATTGAGAAAGCATCCCAAGGCAGTTCACGTTACTTTACTTGGTATCCCATCACTTCCTGGGTACTTATTTTCACACTGGCTTCCATGCAGGTTGGGCTTTTTCCTTTCATATCACAGATTCTTGAGTGCATGCCACCTCCTGAAAGAGTTGAACACCAACCACTTTTTCTTGGTAGGGTAACTGTATTTCTTCTGTCTTCTTTTGATGCTTCTTGCCTGGTTCAGTATCTTGCCCATTGGATCCCTCAAAACTGCAACTGGAGGCCTGAGTTTTTTTCCTTGATTCTTTCAGCTTGAAGTGAGTATGCTGAGTGTGTGTTTTTTTTCCTTTTTGGCTTTCTAAGTCCAGATATTTGCACGTGGCATTATAATACTTCAGTTTGTCTTCTCTGACTGCCCTTTGAAAGTTTTCTCTTCAACTCTCTCACATCATCCCATCTTCCATTTGCTTTAGCTCCTCGGTGTTCAAGAGCAAGTTTCAGAATCTCATTGGACATCCACTTGGGTCTTATCTTTTGTCCAGTCTTTTAAATGACCTACCTCTTTCTCTGTGTCCCATCAGACCCATCTGGTCTTTCGTGTCCAATGTGTCAAGGCTGTTCTTGAGATGGTCTCTAAATGTATGGGGATGTCCTCAAGGCTATATTTTGACTTGTGCCTATCTATGTGTTTTCATTTTCTTCAGCTTCGTCGTCAACCCGGAAATGGGCTGTTGATGCTACACAGTTGGCTCCTGACCTCGTGTGGACTGATGATATTGAACTTCCCCATGGTCTCTTCCCATGAATGTACTTGACTCCAGTTTGTTTCTATCTCTATCTGTGGGCTGTGACCCCCTAGGGGGTCAAATGACCCCTTCACAGAAGTCACCTGATTCATAACGATAGCAAAATTAAAGTTACAAAGTAGCAATGCGAGTAGTTTTATGGTTTGGAGGCCACAGCAACATGAGGAACTGTGTGAGAGTAATGGCAGGAGGAAGGGTGAGAACCACTGGTCTAGAGCCATGTGGAGGAAGACTGAGGCTGAGAGGGACCCTGTGAGACAAAGTGAAACCCCCCGACTGGGTTCCTCCCAGGTCGTCATCTTTTTCAGAAGCAAAGAAAGTCCCACCTCATCCTCCCAAGAGCAGCTAGTGGCTTTAACCTGCTCCTCTATCAGCTAACAGCCAACTGCTTAAGCACTGTGCCACCAGGGCTTTCTGACAGTCAGGGGACAGGTTCTCATGTCTAGGGCCATTCCTGAAAGAAGTCCTCGAAGGCAAAAATTAAATGGGAGAGAGATATTCAAGCCATTCAATCCAAAAGAATGCAAGACAAAGTGGACTGAGGATGGTCCAGGCTCTGAGAACTACTGGGGGCCAGAGATGGGGTCGAGGTGGGATAGGAGGAAGGTAGTAAGATGCTGAACATAAATCTACATTGTATTCACTTCCAATTTACTGACCGAGTTTTCCAGTCTGTTTTATAAAGGCAATCATACGCTATTTACCTAAAACATATGCAGGCAAAAGAAAGATTAAATTTTTTTATCATGAAGCAAGATAAGCCAAGCCACATATGTAGGTGGTTGAGGAATGCCTTAGCCCTTTCGACCCTGGCTGCTTGGAGATGGGGTCGGGCAGCCTAGCAGTCTGCACCTCTCCCAGCGATGGTGCCTGAGGCTTCAGCCTTGTCCCAGGGCTGCTTTCCCACAGCCTAGTTTCCTGCCGCCACCCCCATACTGCACCCCATGCAGGCTGGGACCTATCAATAACAAGATGCACTCTTAATGGCACACGAAAAACTGCCACCAATTCAATCACAATACCAGTGCTTCCTTGCCCGCTTGAATTTCTACATTATGAATCTGGGAATAGGGTTGGGTTTGTTTGTTTTATTTTATTGGGGACTCATACAGCTCTTATCATAATCCATCCATCCACCCATTGTGTCAAGCTCATTTGGACATTTGTTGTCACCATCATTATCAAGACATTTTCTTTCTACTTGAACCCTTGGTATCAGTTCCTCATTTTTTCCCCTCCTACCCTTCCTCCTAGACCCTCCCTCCCAAACTTGATCATTTATAAATTGTTATCATTTCCTCATATCTTATACTGACTGATGTGTCCCTTCACCCACTTTTCTACTGTCCATCCCCAGGGAGGGGGTTGTATGTACATCATTGTGGTTAGTTTCCCTCTTCTCTCCCCACCTTCTCCTTGCCCTCCTGGTATCGCTACTGAGATGCTTGGTCCTGAGGGATTTAATCTGTCCTGCATTCCCTGTGTTTCCAGCTCTTATCTGTACCAGCGTACATGCTCTGGTCTACTCATGTTTAAGAAGTAGAATTGGGATCCTGAGAGTGGGGGGGGGGGCGGAGAAAGCATGAAAGAACTAGAGGAAAGTTGAATGTTCTTGCTATACTGCACCCTGACTGGCTCACCTCTTCCTTGTGACCCTTCTGTAAGGGGATGTCCAGTCTCCACTCCACCCACCCCCTCATTCACATTGATTATTTTTTGTTCTTGCTCTGCGTCTTTGGTGACTGGTACCTGATCCTATTGACATCTCATGATCATGCTTCCTCCATGAGGGCTTTGTTGCTTCTCAGCTAGATGGCCGCTTGTTTATCGTCAAGCCTTTAAGATCCCAGACTCTATATCTTTTGATAGCCAGGCACCATTAGCTTTCTTCACCACATTTGCTATGCATCCATTTTGTCTTCAGTGATTGTGTCGGGAAGGTCAGCATCATGTTATCAGAACAAAATGTTCTTGCGTTGAGGGAGTAATTGAGTAGAGACCCAATTGCATTAGGTCTTTTGGACAAATTTTATCACACGTCTGCTTTTGTACAATTAGTTGAGCTAGCACAGTGACTCAGCTGCTAACCCCGGGGGAGGAGCCCAAACCCTCCCGAGGGGTCTGCCCCATGAAGGTGACAGCCTGGGACCCCCAGGGGGCTGTTCTCCTGTGTCATGTGGACTCATTACATGTACAAATGGGCTCGGTGGCACACAGCCACTTCCGTGCTCACACAGGAAGGAAAAGTGGAGGAGGCATCATAACGTTCATGGAAAATGGAATGAAAAGGTAATGGGATCCCCTATGCGCTTTCAGAAGCTCCCTTGAATAAATGAAGTGAATTGCTTAAGATATTTCTAAAACAGTCTCAGCCAGCGTCTAATCATCCCTCTCATGGATTGAATTATGGTCCCTCAAAAGCATGATTCTCCGAGGTTTGGCAGTTAGGCAATCACCCCCATGATGTAATCTGCCATGAGAAGGCAATCAATTGTAAAGGGATTAGGTTGGGATACAACACTCTTAATCAAGTCACAACCCCGATCGATGTAAGGGGGGGGGGTGCCCATCATCACCTTTTATGTTATGAGAGATCTGAGGGAACTGAGCAGAGAAAGAGGAACTTCTGTCACCAAGAAAGAAGAGCGAGGAGAAGAGTCTGTCCTTTGGACCCAGGGTTCATGCATGGAGAATTGCCTAGAGTCTAGGGCCTTGACCCAGGACCAAGAATGATGCCAAGACACATGGCGATCCCGGGGCTGCTGGGCTAAAGAAAGGAGACAATGACCATCTTCTGAAACTGTGAGCCAACACTGAGAGAATGCCCCCCCGACCCCCCCCCCAACAAGCTGGTGCTGTGAACTTGCACTTCTACCTCCCTAATCTGTTGGGGAGCACAGTTTCAGCTGTTAAAGTCACCTGCTTGTGGTATATCTGTTATAACAACATGAGAGACCTAAGACATTGTCTGGACCCGTTTCCGACTCAACACTGTCCAGCCTATGTCTTTGTCACACCCACTGCATCCGTTTCTCTGGAGTGAGCCACTGTTGACTCCGGAAACCACTCCCACTATCAACCATTCTGCAAGGCTGATGGATGGAATTAGACAGTGTCAAGGGGGAGGTTTTATATAATCATAATTCCATAACACATGGTTCTCCCCCCACCTTCTCTCTCTCTCTCTAACACTGGGGGTTTTCAGTAGTCCAGACTATACCACCAGGGAAGCCAACTCAATCCAAGCCCAGGTAGGCAGTCATCACTTGCTGCCTGACACGTGGCACCTGACACCTAGCCTGCTGCAGGTCTGTCCTCCATTGCAAAATGCACCCCGATTCCCCAGCTGTTCGCTTGTGCACAGGAAGCACCCATCCCGTGCACCGATGCTGACTGCAGGCTGTCGGGCAACCCCTTCTCAAGCAGGTGTGGCCAGAGTATCCAAAGACCGCTGCCCGGGACTCCATCTGCTTGGCAGAGCTGGGATGGGAAGGGTTTGTGCCTCTCCCCGGTAAACCGGGTGGAGGACAAGGCAGGAAGGAGCCGTTGAGAAGAGCCAGAGGCGGCCGAGGACGGTTGAGAACAAGCGCGGGGCTCTGCCGTTTTGCCTGGGGCATCCCCACGGAGGCGGGTTTGGAGCCCGACTCTGATATCCACTGTCAACCAGGCAGCGGGGCCTCCAGCCTCCTCTGTAACGGACAGGGGCTGGACCTGCCCGTGTCATTTGATTGCGTAGAACCTGATACTTAGAAATCTCCCCAAACCAAAAACCAAACTCACTGTCATCAAGTTGATTCTGACTCTTAGAGTTCAAATCTTTGATGTTACTTTCTTTCTTTCTTTCTTCAATTTATTTGAATTCAAGTTAATAACAGCTATTTTTTTTTTCTTTCAGTTCACTGCCCTGGTGGGAGTAGGAAGCCCAGCCTTGCTCCTGGAAAGCTGCTGCTGGATTTGAACCATCAACCCGGTGGGCCACAGTCCCGCACACAATCACTGCATTACCAGCGCTCAGCTTAGAGTTCAAATCTTTACGGCATCCAGTGGCCTGTGGAGCAGCTGAGGGGTTCAAACCACTGACCTTTCCTGCCCTTCACAGTTGAGTGCTTTAACATCATGCCACCAGGGCTCCCAGGAGGCTCCTGGTGAATGCTCACCCCCAGAACTGTTTTCCATACCTTCACTGGGGTCCTTTGGAAGTCCTACCATGAGAGGCCAACAGCCCGGGGCTCAATGGAGAAAGGGGGTTCATCCATCTGTCCAGGACCATTCATGGAGGGCCCCAGTCTCCACTAGGCATGGAGGGGCGTTGACTCCAGAAAGTGATGTGTCAAACCAGGTGATGCTGTTTGTGCGTGACTTCTGAAGCAGCCCTACCCCTGCCGCGATTCCTAATATCAAATGCACAAAGAGCACGGTCTACACACGAGGCCTTACTTCACCACCACCACCCCGCCCCCCCACAGGTAAGAGCTCCTTTAGCCCCAACAACTGACTCCCTGAGGTCCCCACGGGCGCTGTCCCCGTGGTGTGATGGTGAAACAGGGGCTCGGGTGACACAGCCCGAGCAGGGCCAGATGGTCCCAGGGTCTGTGTTCCCACCATACTGAATGACCTCTGGCGTCCACCTCCCTGGCCATTATCCCCACAGCAGAGAAGAACCCCGGATCTTAAACAACAGGGTCAGAGTGCAGGGGCTGACCGTGCCCAGTCGTCAAGTCCACCCACTTAAGATCCCTCAACGCAGTAAATCTACGTACAGTCTCCAGCACAGTAGTGAAGGTGGGGTGGGGGTGGTGAGACTGCACTCCCACCTACTAGGTGTGACGTTTCCAATACCTGCTGGTTTCTCTCTCCTGCACTTTCCTTCCCAACAGGCCTGCCCCCACCCCCAGCATGCTTTTAAAATAAGACACAGCCACTGCCCCACTGACGCAGAACATTCTCTCCTCCTCAGTCATGTTTCCAGGGACGGTCATGGAAGGGTGGGGAGGGGGGGGAGTTTCATCAGAAGAGAATATTGCTCCTCAAGCAGCTGCTTGAGCACCCCCACTGCTGCTGTGATTCCATTACCACGGGCCATGCAGCCTGGAGAACATCTCCCCTGCTCACCACCCCAACTTTTTGCGAACATTCTGGCCCAAGGCTGCCCAGCTGGACCGGGCAGAGTCCTCCAGTTTGTGAAGGAGGATGGTCTGACTGCAGGGCAGGCTGGGAGCAGGTAATTCTCCCATGGTGCACCTCTGAGACAGAGAAAAGACCGAACAACCTGCCCCTGTAATGAATCCAGACCCCCTAGGGTAGTAGGTCTGCTGTGGCCCTCACGGGAAGAGCAGTGGTGGATTCGAACCCCCTATCTTTCCGTTACTCAGTCAGCGCTGCACCCACTGTGCCATGGGCGAAGGTGGCTGTGTAGAAAGGCCTGTGGCAGAGCCCTGCTCAGCCGTGTAGCTGTCTGTGATTCTGATACCAGGGCGCAGCTCCCAAGCACAAGCATTCACGTCCAGCCGCCAACACTCGGAGGTCCCTTCTACATGTGCACTTACCGGAGGGGGGTCGTCCAGAGGAGCACGGATATTTGCATATAGAGTGCTTTGTCTCCGGATAACGTTCAGTGGGAGGGTTGTAGTATATTTCTGTGAGGGCACAGCCATTACCTCCAAAGGGAACAGTCCCTGGAGGAGGGCATCCTGCATAGTAGAAGTTCGGTGAAAAAGAGGAAATCCCTTCACCAGATAGACTGACCCCGCAGCAATGGCCTCCGTGTGCTGCAAGAACGGGCGATCTACAAGCAGTTGCATGAACAGTGAGGACTTGCACGCTCACACGACAAGAGGTTTGACAAGAGGTTTTGTCCTCTGGCACCACCCAGATCCATGGCTGTGGTGGAGCACGAAGGGGACACACTTATGAAAACTTCTGAGACACAACCAAACATCCCTGGGCCTGGGGACTCAGGACTGTAGACTGGAGGACTCCAAGGCCAACTGGGACAGCAGCCCACAAAGATGATCTACCCCCAACATTGTGAAATAGCAGCTGGCACCTCAAGAGCTCATGTTTGGACATCTGAGGTGCCATTACTGCTCCAGCAGAAAGAAGACGGACGGAAGTGGAAAGACGTGTGGAAATGATTAGTCCAATGGACTGATAGACCCTGAAAACATCAGTCTGAGGACAGAACCCAGAGACCAGAAGAACTAGATGGTGCCCAGCTACTGATACCAACTGCTTACCTTACAAGGTCCTGTACAAAATGGAAAGCATGGCGCAAAACACACACACACACACACACACACACACACACACACACCAGGCCTGCTGCTCAGACAGAGACTGGTGAAACCCCCAAGACTGTGGGCCTCACCCACACACACACCCTGCAGGTCTGGAAGGGAACCCACTTTCTCCACTCAGTTCTCCGCCAGACAGATCTGTCAGGGGAGCAGGGACACTGGGGAGGTGCTCAAAGCTGAGATACAAAGGCATCATTTGCCCCAGAAGGGAGTTCACTGAGGTTGGGAAGGAAGGCGGAATGGAAACCAGAATGCAGGGAGGAAGTAGGGTGGGGAACGGGGAGGAAAGAGAGGAGAAGGCAGCCCTGAGAGGAGGTTTGTGTGAAAAGCTGGGGGTCCTCTCTGGAAGCCTGAGTTCAATTCACAGTGAGCTGGTTTTCAAAAAGCCAACGACCCTGGGCTGGAACCCGACAACAATCGTACACCTGAAGCTGGACTGAGCAGCGTCTGGTTCTGGCATCAGGGAGGATCAAACCAAATTGATGGCACCTGAGGACAGTCAACATGGGCCCCAGAACAGGGCGGTGGAGGGTTGCAGGGGCTCCTGGAGCTCCTGGGGAAATTCCAGAATCTTCCACTGCATTGTCTCAAAAAGTTCCTGAGGCTCCTCGGATTTTCTTTCCTGTGCTTTTCCCTGTTTCCTGAACGTTGTATGAAACTTCCCCAGACCCACAGCCATTGAGGGCAAGGAGATTTGCTCTTGGGGTTTCTCAGCCAGCCCTCAACCCGGGAGTGGACAGTCTCATCCTGGCCTGCCAGAGGGAGCCGCTGGGTCTGGCCTCCCTGTGAGCGTTCCTGGACCAGCAAGTTCTCTCTTCCTCAGCAGCACCGGCCACTTCCACAGAGTGACCCGACAGTCATCTGCTTTGATGACCTCACTGGCCGCACCCTCAGGCCTCTAGATGGGCCTTCAGAACACTTGGGCCTGGGCGTGAGGCGGCCCTTCCATTGGGGCCTCTCCCACCCACTCTCCCCATGGGGCTGCCCCGCAGGGTGGGGCTGAGGAGAACACCAACGGGGCTGTGTTTTGGGGGCAACCTGACCAGGCCTGCCTGCCTTTGACAGTGCCAACGTGCCTCGCCCAGCAGGGAGCAGGGAGTGGTGTTCTCCAAGCTACAGTGCAGCAGTCACAGGCTCAGGAGGGGTGTCTGGAGACAGATGCACACCTGCCTTGGACAGAACTCTGGGGCCCCGCTGGTGCTCTGCGCCATCCATCCAGAACCCGTGGTGCACGCCGGGGGCCTGGGTGTCACTCTGGACTTCTAAGCGGACAGGGCTGGTGACTAAGGTCCCAGCAGCCAACCCAGAGAGCACGGCAGTTCTCTCCCAGACCACCACGGGGCAGCGTTTCGCTCTACTGTCCTGTGGTCACCATGCGACAGCGTCTGAGCCCAAGCAGCTGGCACCAGGACCAGCACAACACAGTCCAGTCAGAACCACGTGTTTAGGTCAACGGACCAGTCGGCCTGGAATTGGATAGAGAGAGCCAGTATCCATCCAGGGCTGGATCCTGCAGGCTGATTCAGTCCAAGGAAGCACAAGCATGCGCGCACACACACACACACACACACACACACACACACCACACAAAGGCCCAGCTTCCACTCTGCTCCATCAGCGAGTGACCCCTGACCTCGTTCCCTCTCTGTACTCCAGCCCTGAAGCACCGCGTGGGGCGATGGCGCTGTGGCCATTTGCTCGGGACCGCGCCGGGCCCCCAGCTGGCCCCTGCGTGGCCCAGCCCGCCGCTGACGGAGCAGCAGCAGGTGCCGGCACGCAGCCGCACTGCGGAGAGGGCAGCCGCACTAATGAATCACAGCAGATTAATGCGGGCGGCGGGGTTCGCGAAGGGGCTTCTCCCAGACCTCCAGTTCGGTCGGCGTGCGTGTCGTTGGGCTTGATTGTTTTCAATCCCCACAAGTAATTTATTTTCTGTGGAGCAAAGTTTCCCTAAGAATGTTCCAGAATGTGGTCAAGGTGAACTGTGCTGTGAGCTTATTCAATATTTATGACTCTTTGTACTTGTATTACGAGGACTTTTTGGGGACTCTAAAGGGTCCATTAATCAAACAGAGTGACAAAATGAACCATTTGACAATTGGTACAAGGGCTGAATATTATTATGATCATATAGATAGAGAGATAGATTAAACACACACACACACACACACACACACACACATACACACATATGTACGGAAGCACCCAGGATTGAGAGAACCGACTTAACCTCATCAACACCTCCCGATTAATTATGACCAAGGACCACCCATTCATTTCCCTTCTTTGGAATCCTCTCTCCCGACGGCGACTTAGCAAGATCGCCCGTAATTTGGTTTCACCGCGGGCCCGAGCCACAGGAAACGGTGACAGGGAACACTGAAGTGAGTGTGGACAGCGGGTGGACAGTCTTCACCCGGCTGACAGTTCTGAGATACAATTATCAGTGTGATCTGCTTAGGAATTCATCAGTGGCTCCTGCCTTCGGAAGACCTGGAAAATAAATAAATAAGGCCCAGAGCCGTACCGAGAGGAAGGGGGTGATAAGAAGACATGGTTCTCCTCCAGTCTCATAACTGTAAATTGAAGAAAATTATTTTCCTTGCCTCCAGCTCATTGGCATATAGGCAGCATTATATTATAATTTCATAAGCAGGAGTCCTTTGAATAAATTTCAGAAGAATAACTGAATTAGAAATGCAAGTGAAGTGTCTAAAAACTTAACTGTCCTGGGCAGGGGGTGGGGTGGCTGTCATGGCACCGTGGACAATGGGTTCTGTGGGCCATCCCGGCCCCCAGAAGAGCAAGGTTCGGGTGTGGGGGGAGGAAGGTGGCTTGCTGGCCCCACGTCTCTGCCTGCCGCTGACTGCAAGTGCTCCTTCTCTCTTCCCGTTCTTGTGTTCCAAGAAATTGGAGCCGTAATTCATCATAAATTAGCTTTGGAGCAACAACAAGCTGGGGGCATGTTATAATTACGGTTATTTGTTTATTTGTGGTCATGTTAAGCGTTATTTATTACCACGTGAAGCGCGAGGGAGAGCACAGAGGTTGCTCCCTCTGGTTCCCTAGCAACAAGTCTGCCCCTCTCCCCACAGGGAGGAGCCCACCTTGGCCTTCCACACAGGTGGGCACCTAAGTGGAGGGTGTGTGGACAGCATGTTGTCTGTCTGGCAGGGGCAGAGGGGGTGCAGGGCTCTCCACCAAGCAGACTGCTTCCATACAAAGACTCTTCATCTAAAGGAAGACCCTGCAGAACTCAAAGGAAGGAGCCCTTGGAGGGGACTTCCTGGCCATGGAGCACAGGGCACCAAGAACTATTTGTCCACCCTGGGTGGACATCAGGGAAGTGGCTAAAAGGATTGGGAAGGACAAGAGGCTCCCTGGAGAGCAGCATCCCCCCCCCCCAAACCAGTGCCCCCTGCCCTACCTCCCTGACAGGTCTTGCTGCCCCCAGTCCATGTGAGAAGACCACCTGTCGGGAGGGGACGTCCACCCTCAAGGTGCCCTGGAGCAGGACGAGACCCACTGGAGGCTAGGGACACCTTCTGTGCATAGGAACACACCCAAGGGGGCTACACCGTGGAGGAAGGGTCTCTCCCAAAGGTGTCACCCCATCACGTGTCCGAGTATCTGGGCCTTTGTGTGATCGGGTCCACCCCTGACATTGAACCTCTGTCCACAGAGAAGGCCAGCTCCCCTCTGAGACTTTGCCATTGTAAGCCTGCTGAGAGCCGTCCCCGCCACCAGGTGCCTGCGCGAGCTCCAAGACCTGGGGCCGGCAGTGTCCGGGAGACCCGCTCCTCACACAGTGCCCCTCTGTTTGCCCCCGCCTTCACAGCTGCTGTGAACTCACCCTCCCGCTGCATCCAGACAGCGTCCTCACTGCTAGACCATGGCACTGCTAGTCCTGGAATTGTTGCTGCTGCACAAGGAAGTCCTGCTGCCCCCCAACCCCCGGAAGGTCTCCTCAGGTTTTCCAGAGCCGTGATCTCTCTTCCCAGGTACCACTGGGTAGAGGCACACCCCAACCTTTCTGTTAGCAGCCCCGCACATTGTGAGCACACACTGCACCCCCTCCTCCGGCAGAGGACACAAGCCTGGACCTGGGCTGGGGCTCAGGGCCGGTCAGACTGAGCACCCGTCCACTCTTCCCGAAGTCCTTGGACAGGGCACCAAGGGAAACCAGCATTCTTGCTGCGCTGGGCAAAGTCCATGCAGAGCTGCACTCGATGCCCACCAGCACCCTGAGCCCCGGGGCCACGCCCTCCTGCCTGCTCCGAGGCGAGGATTAGGGTTCACCACATCAAAGGGATCCTGGCTGCGCCCCCCGACCTTGCAGCCAGCCCTCCTGGGAGCCCCTCAAGGGCAGCGGCTGTCTCCACAGGCTGTCTTGCCCGGCTCTCTCCAGAGTTTGAGGACCAGCTGGTGCAGTGGACCTGGATCCCGGGAGGCTCCAGGCCTGCTGTAGCCCTCTCCACCCCTTGTTTAGCCGCTCACCCCAAGATCTGGAGCCCAGGAGTCTGGAGAGGTCTTCTGTCTGTTTAAACATTGTGTGTGCGTGAGTGTGTGTGCCTGTGTGAGTGTATATATCTCTGTGAGTGTCTCTGTGTGTGAGTGAGTGTGAGTGTGGGGGGGGGTGTATAGACCAAAATTTGGTCTGTATAGAGCAACAAAAGTGTTCATAGGATGCAAAAATAGCATTGTAATATATTTATTTAATTTTAAAACGTTGCGGGATGTGGGACAAAATGTAAAAAAGCAGGACATCTGGTCACCTTAGTCTTGAACCAGGCATGCTGCTTGCCATAGAAGAAGTGCGGGGCAGCCCCATGGGCCAGGCCTGCTGGGTTGACCTCTGGATTCTAGCCCCCCCACACACACACCCCATTCTTGTCAAGGGCCCCCGCTATGAGGGAGACGGCTGGGGTTGGTGGAGCGGGTTGGTCAGCTCTCCCAAACACCCCTGGGACAGGGCATCTGCCTCACCAACTCGACATCCTTTTAGGAGAGTGACGTGTGATGTGGATGTTGCTGGGACCACAGGCAAGGTGCATGCAGCCCGGGGAGGAGTCCAGGGCCACCCACACTTCAGAAGTGGGGATCACACCTGGTCTTCCTCAGACTGGAATAGGCTCCCCATCTCTCAGAATGCAACTCCCCAGAAGCAAGGCAGGCCTGCGGACCCCTGACCATGCAGAGACTCAGACACAGGACAGTGCCACAGCAGCCGGAGGCCCCAGGCCTGGCCACAAGTCACCCCAGGACACACGAATACCCCACGTGGACCCTAGGAGCTCTTTTCCACTGGGTTGCCCTGATTCCCATGTACAACTGTGTCCATGCTGCCCTGTCCTTTCCCACCAGGTGGAAGAGGTGTCTCTCGGAGCATCGTGGGATGAACACTCACTTCCAGAAGCTTCTCCTTTGTCTCACCTCAAGGCAGCACATCCAGGCAGCCTCTTTTCTTGTGGATGAGGCAGATTGAACTCTCTAGGGGCACGGGTAATTTTCGCATGAAAGGTCTTTGAGATCTTTGATCCATCCCACCCCCCACTCCTCGGTCAAGTCCCCAGACTGCGGTCACTTCTGTGTCTCTGTGATGCCAGAAGCTAGGCCACCCTCTGGTACTTCAGAGACCAGGAGGGTCACCCATGCCGGGCAGTCTCAGGCCAGACCCCGGTGTCCTGAATGTCTTCATCTGCATGTGGAAGCTGGACCGTGACCATCGAAGGCTGGAGAAGAATTGATCCCTTTAAAGCATATTGACCAAGGGCCCCAAAAGATCAGACAAATGGCCCTGAGAATGGGCACAGTCAGGACACTCCTGAGATGTCAGGATGGAGGCCCTCGGTCCACTTACCATCGACACGCGCTACCAGGAGAGGCTGTCCCGGCAGAAGGACGCTTGTGTGGCAGACGGTCAGCAAAAAAAGAGGAAGATGCCAAACAAGAAGGGTGGACACGGGGGCTGCGGCACTGGCCTCAATCCTGACCATGGTGAGGCCAGAGCGGCCACGCAGGGATCGGGAGTGGGAGCGGGCTCCCGTGCTTCCCGGTTGTACCCGGGTTCGCGTGAGTCAGAGCAGGCTTTTCTTCTCCACAGTGTCCATTCCAGCACCTGATCCTTGGGGCACCAGTCATTGTTGGGTCAAGTTGCACGGACACCCTGACCTTGAACCTTTCATCACCTGGGGGAAGGTCTCTCCATCGGGCCATTTTCTGCAGGCTGAGAAGGTTAACGTGGGGTGTTTCATCATTGTCATTGGTTGAGTCGGGTCCTCCGGAAAAGGGTACCAGGAGGCCTCGTAGCACGGGGGTCTGCTCCAAACAGGTGGGCACTTCAAACCCAGCCACTGCTCCAGGGGAGAAAGATGAGGCAGGATGCTCCAGGAGGATCTGTGCCAGCTCCGTGCCGTCTGACGGGGTCTCCTGAATCAGGCAGCAGGGGTGGCTTCTACAGGCTGCACTAGAGGAGCAGAGGAGAAGGGGAGCATCTGAGTGAAGGTGTTGGCTGAGTCTTTTGAAGGGAACATGCACTACTAGGTGAAGGAGGGGATTCAACACAGAGGAAGTGCAGCCAGAGGGCTCAGTCGAGGTCAAGGTGGCAGGACTCCAGTCTCTGTGGTCCAGCGAGACCAGCCCCTGGAGAAGGATAAAGCAGAGGGAGAAGAAGGCGGCCCTCAGGGTGAGAGGTGGACTCTGTGGCTGCCACAATGGGCTTAAGCAGAGCGTCCATTGTCAGAAGGGGCAGGACGACAGGGTGTTTGCTCCACTGCACCTGACCACAATCGTAGCAAATGTCACAGCTAGCTAAACCTCAGCCTGGAAAACAGTGCACGCCTCACACTCTCCGTCCTCCCTTCCTCCTGCCCTCTAACCCAAGGCAACCCAAGCTCGGCCCAGGCCCCACAGGAGGCTGGCCACAGCCCTGGTAGCGGTGCAGTGGTCGGGAACATCTGGGCCGACAGTCTCTGTCAGGAAGTGGCCATCCCAGGCTACCAGGACTCCCCTTCTGTCTGAACCACTGTCCCCAGAAAAACCCTGGTCTGGTGAAGTGAGACTGAGGTCAGAGGTTGGCAAGGACATTCCCATGAATGGGTGGACCCTCGGGGGCCGGACATGCTCTGGGATCGGGTACTCATTGCTGGTCATTACCTCACAGCCCTTATGGCTGCCCAAGCCACATGCAGTTGGGGCTGGAACTGGATGGACTGAAACTTCCCCTTTCCCATATTCCCTTCTGTGTGGTGGGAAAATATTGCTTTTTTGCCCCCCCCCCCACCCCCACCCTTTAACCTAGCAGTTAAACCTCAAGCCCTCACGGCTGTGTTGGTGAGCACAACTGGTTTGCATGTGGAGGTTTTCTTTAGTTCTGTTCAGGAGGATGCACGGGGCGGGGGGGGGGGTATGCTTCCCCCCTGAACAAGTATTGGATGAAGCCCTTGAGGCGTGGGAGTGGAGACCCCCACTGCGCTCGACCTGGCTCTTCACCCATGTGCACTCAGATGGCCCCATCACCTTCCCAGAGTCACTGCACTCGTTTGCTGAGACGAAACTCCATGCTCAGACTCACTGCCACCCGGAAGGACAAGCAGATCCACTCCTTTGGGTTGTGAGACTGTATGTCTTCGCAAGAACACACAGCCTCCGAGACTGGTGGGCTCGAACCACCAGTCTTGCTGGATCACAGAGTGTGCTGGCAAAACCCACAGCCCAGAGTGGCAGTTGTGCAGGGCAGCGATCTTCTGAGCCAGCGCAGACACACTCTAGACCAGGGGAATTACACACCCACTCCCCCCCTCCCCCCACACACACACGATGCACAGAGCAGGACCTTGGAAGCTATCTTCCACAAACACAGTGCATCTTTCTCACGGGAGCTCAGCCAGCCCATCTCAGGGCATGTGCCATGGGCTGCAGGTGAGCTCCGGGTCCTGTGGCTACCTGCAACTCAGTGCAGAAGACCCACTGATTTTCCTTAATGCAAACAAGATAGTCACACAAGGGGGAACAGACATCCCTATTATCCTTCCCTGAAAAAAGAGACTCCCTCTGAGGTTTCTCAAGCAGTATCCAATCACTTAGCTTTTTAATCTGTACATGTGAATGGCCCCTGCACTCTTGTCTAATGAGCTTTCCTGTATATGCAGAATTGCCTTTTCTCACTAGTACTTTAAATTCTGTGCTTCTAGATTAATGACACTATTATTAGAAATATCAAGCATCCCCCTGCAGGCTACCTATATTATTTCTCAAGAGGCTGATAATGCTGTCTCTTTTGAAGCTCTGTGTAAAGTTTACAGTGACTACTTCCTTGGAAGTGGGGATCCCTTCCTTGTTGTCTGCTCTCCGTCTGAGCCCTCGACTGACCCTGTTCACGTAGGATGCCCCGTTGACATTTGAAATACCGGGCATAGCTTCCAGCGCCATAGCAACACCTACACCACCACGGTGTAGATCTTGAGAGTGCTGAAAGGCAAGGAGGTGACTCTGAGGACCACAGTGTGCCTGGCATCGCCTTGTCTGCATGTGGATGTTGGACATGGGATTGGGACAACCGAAGAAGAGAGCTGGAGTGCTGCAGGAGGATAGCGGAAGTACCACAGACTGCTGAAGGGGCAGACTGACCTGTCTGGGAAGAAGCATGGCCAGAGACAAGAATGGCGAGACTTCATCGGACACACGTTGGACCTGTTGTCAGGAGAGACTGGTCCCTAGAGAAAGACATCATGCTTGGTACAGGAGAGCGGCGGCAAAAGAGAGGGAGGCCTTGAATGAGATGGATGGACAAGGGGCTGCAACAGTGGGCACAGCCATGGGAACCATAGTGAGGCTGGCACAGGCCGGGCAGTGTTTCTTTCTGTTGTACTTCAGGTTCCTAAGGACCAGAACTGACCGGATGGCACTCAACAACAACAACAACATGGACCCTCATATGCATCTATCGATACACATACACCTTTGATATGAATGGCTTTTGATTTTGTTCTTAATTGTGAGCCCCCATTTAAGAGCAAGTTGTTCAATGACAAGGATGAACTTGATGCTCATCCTCCTGAAGAGATGGCGGGAAACGTGGGTGCTGGAGCAAAGCATAGTGAAAAAGTCAGATGGTGCTGGGCCATCTGAAAGAAGAGCATCTGGAGTCTTAAAGGCTTATCTTAAAATGAGCCGCCATCTAAAAGAGGTGTCAGCTAAGTCCACACAGAAGAACACCAGCCCATGTGATCCAAAGGCTGTAAATAAAACAATCCAAGACCAGATGGAGGGAGTTGTATGAGAGTGTAAATTCTGAGCACCTGGTTTGCAGAAGGCTGTGGAGGACAGGGAAAGCCCAAAACCCATCTGCAGACTCTGACGTGAGTGGAGCCTCCACAGGACTCCCGCAGACCGTCCACCAGATATGTGAATGGTTTTGTTCTCAGACAGAGGGCCCTGGGAAATGGATTACTGCAGATTTAGTTTCCAATTGAACATCTTACCATTTGTTTAAACCCATGTTTACTCGCTTCAGTTTTCATTAAGCTGTACTTCCTTTTGGACTGATGCTGACCTGTATTTCACTCTGTTGTTGCTCTTTTTCATGATTGCATTTCATGAAATCTCAGATTGATAGAGCCTTAGGGTCATGAGCCTTAGGGGAAGCTGAGTCAGTGTGGAGTTGATAACAGTGGATACATGAATGAAGAAGATGGTCAAAATCCCATTGTGGTGACAGTCCACAACTCTTTAAACTACATCCTAGCCCCTAAACTGTATCATCCACTAAGCAAAATCCAAATGGTTTTAAAAGAAAAGAACAGACTGAAAATGAAGTTGTGATCAACTTGCATTTTGCCACCCCGAGCATATGACAGTCAACTGAATTAAGCCCATTTTGCAAAACCTGGTTCACTGCGGCAGTCACATAATCTCATGTCAAATTGAGGATTGGGAGTGTGGGGGTGGAGTCTAGCCTGTCAATCTGGAGATAGCCAAGGAGACCTCTGTGTGGGCGTGGCTTTCTTCTGAGAATTCTGGGAAATCCGGCCACATTTCCCCCTTGGAGGTGAGAGACTTATGACTCAATTCCTTGGAGATGCTCTACTGACAAGACACAAGGCTTCCTCCCTGTGAGACACTGCAGCTGAGGAGACATGTGGCAGAATGCTGATAGATCCTGAGCCCTGGAAACTGGAGGAGCCATCGGGAGACCCCTGCCAGCATTGAGATGCTTCTACTGCCACTGGATACACAAGACTGCACCCACTGGCTTGTGATTGTCCAGTCATTGCATGTGCTTTGCAAGTCTGAAAGAGACTTTATAGACTGGTATCAGACATATGGGCTAATATCTGACTTAGGACCTTGGACTAGACTGGAGTGGGATGCTTTGTCAAATATCCCATTCCTCTTGTATGTAAACCTCTCTCTTATATACATATGTGTGTTTATGAATTTGTTTATCTGGTCTACCCGAGCTAACATGTTTACCAAGGGTTTTGTGTTTGTGTGTGTGTGTGGGGGGGGGGGGGTTTAAATGATGTCAATTTCCATCAGAACCCTGAGCAACCTGCCAGCTTCCTGAATGGGCAGTGAGCCTCCCCCTGTGCTGTCTCTCCACCCCTCTCTTACAGAAAGATGCAGGCCCTAGCCCCCGGGTGCAGCTGGCGGCCCACACCTTGGTGACCAGTGGTGGCTGGCATGGGAACTACAGTGGGCATTGGCTCCTAGCTCCACTCACCCCCTGCCCAGAGCTCACAGGATGCAGGGGGAGCCCGAGGAAGACTGTGCCAGCAAAGCCCGGGGAGACTGATGGAAAAAGAGAGCGCTGGTATCTCTTCTTACTCCTGAAAGACCCCACCTTTTCGGGCCCAGAGCCCTCAGTCCTGGCTTTAGCTCCCTCTGTGAGACGCAAACCAGCCAGGAGGGGATGGGAGGCTCCCTCTGCCACCCTCTCACACAGAAGTAGACATGTTGCTGGTGGACAGCTCTGTCAGGCACAGGCTGGGCCCTTCAAATGCCCAATGACGGAACCAGCTTGTCCAACAAAACTCGCTCTGCTCCCAGTGACTGGGCACTGGCAAGCCTCCAGGCAAGCCCTGTCACCAGCCCTCGGGCCCCTCCCACCTTGTTCTCTGGCCTGAGCTGGGCCCTGTTGTCCCCCCTCCCCCCCCACACACATCTCCTCCAGGAGAAAGAGAAAGCCCCCCCCACACACACACACCCAGTTCTGAAGACGGCCGCTCTGAGGGCGAAATTCCTGACTGAA
>PVJH01027700.1:0-28208 GCA_004026705.1 Nesogale talazaci | reverse complement strand
GCCCCAGCTGCTGGTGCTGCACCAGCCGGAGGACCTGCCCCATCCACTGCTGCTGCCCCAGCTGAGGAGAAGAAAGTGGAAGCCAAGAAAGAAGAGTCTGAAGAATCTGATGATGACATGGGCTTTGGTCTTTTTGACTAAACCCTCTTTTGTAACGTGTTCAATAAAACAACTGAACTCTAAAAAAAAAAAAAAAAAAGAAACCCAAAGTTCCTAGGGAGTTCGTCTATGATTGTTTAAGACACGATCCTTTAATTCCTTGTTCTTAAAAATGTGTTAGGCTAAGTCTTTAAACCTGGGAACTTGGGCGGGGGACCAGGCTGAGTTTACATGCACTGAGAGGGAGGCGGAACCTTTGTCCTAGTGTTGGGAAGAGTGGTGCCTACGCTGTGATTCCTGAAGGACCCTACTGTTGTCATCGCATCGTCGTCAATGTCAACATCCCCCCCTCCTACACACCACCACCCTCACTAGCAGTGCTGCACACACCACCACGCACTGTCATACACGCCGCTGTCTGAGAGCCCTGCAGCCCGCTCGCCCGGAACAGTCATGGCGGACTCAGAGCTGAGGCAGGTGGCTCGACTTTGCCCAGGCACACAAGGTAGCTTCTGACCCCATGCGATCTCATTCATTGAAGACTAGGTTTACTTTTTAGTTGAAATGTGACATCGGGGACTTCCTGGTGGCCCACACACATGCCATTTGATGGGGTGCCACCTGCTCGGAGGCATGGCGTTCCAGCCTGGTGGGGATCAGTCTCCCCTGACCATGGAACTAGGCTGCTCCTGGTGGCAGAGAGGACACACCGCCCTCCTCCCCTCCTAGGCTGGCCTGGAAGCTATGCCCCTCTCTCACATCATGAGAGCATGGGGTCAATTCAGGGGCCCTCCTGAGCTCCTGTCTGGGTACTGTAAGGGGCTGTGGTTTGTGCCCCAAGCAGATTATGGCAGATGGGGTCAATGACTCTGAATCCGGGGGGCAACAAGCTTGGCCTGCCTTCTGCTTTTAAGAGCCCAGTGGCTACTGGCCTGGCTCATCTCGCTGAGGGGCTTCCATTTTAAAACCCCAGGTGGACCCTTCCCGAGAATCCTTCCTGAAAGAAGTAGCTGGCCCCACCCTCTGGGGTGACCAGGCAGGTGCTCGCCAGCAGTGGGGCCACGTTGGCTCATGGGAGGACCCCAGACCTACCAGCCACTCCTCGAGGGCGCCCCACTTGCCAGAACTGCCTGGGGTGGGAGTCAAGCAGCTATGTTGTCTCTATGTACAGGTGACACAATACGTGTATGTAGAATAGACTCATTCTTAACTTTAGGTCTGAACTGAGCCATTTTAAAAAAGCTCCAGTGATAGTGATTGCCTCCTGGATGAACGGGTGTTTTCCTGGCTTTAAAACACGCACACACACACAGTCCATGGAGGGCTTCTCTCCACGAGTCGTACAGGCTCCCAAAAGAAGCGGCATTGCAGGGTTGAGGGCTGTCCCGACCCAGACAATGTTGTGCCTCCCTCCTCGCCCTTGTCAAGCAAACTGTTCCTTGTCCATACAAGCTCCCTGGCCCCTGTGGTTCCTGACCTGCTGTCGGCACGCCACGCCCTTAGGGATAGTTGAGCGCAGACTGTGTCCCTGGACGCTGCATCTTTGACAGCTTCCATGTTGGCTAATGGCTGCCAACTAGACCAGAGCCAAGGGCGCCGGTAGCCGGGCTGGCTCCATCCTGGCCTGGCTCTTCTATGGGAATGAGCGCAGGCTGCTGAAGGATTCTGGGCAGGGTGGAGACCCCACCCCCCGCTGTCACTGTTGCCCAGGGAGGGTCTGCCTGTCAGGTCTGGGGGTAGGGTCCTTCTCCCCTCCCCCCACCCCAACCCTCTCTACCATGTGAGTGTGGATGTGTTTGTACAAACAAGACCCCAGTGCTCCGTATGCTGTGTCTGTTCTGTGCCCGTCCTATGGACTTATGACTACTCACAAATAAATATTTTTAGGGTGAAAAAAAAAAATCAATAGTGAAGTATGGCCCACCACACAAAAGCTCAACGAGAAAACAACATACACATATATAGAAACCCAAAGTTCCTAGAAAGATGGAATTAAAGATAATGAAAACTTTTTCCACAATATTTTTGAAGCTCTCTTGCATATTCAGAGTACAATTATTCAGTCATTAAAAATGCACTTTTTGGGGCTGAGCCCCAGTGGCGTAGTGGTTGTGCGCGGACTGCAGCCCACTGGGATGGAGGTTCAATTCCCACTCAGAGGAGCAAAGGCTGGCCCTCCTACTCCCACCACCAGGGCAGTGATGCCTTAAAAAAAAAAAAAAAAAAGAACCTTTTTTGTTTGTTAAACTGGCATGAAACAAAATTTAAAAGGGGTTATAAAACGATTTCAATAGGGGCTGAGCCCCAGTGGCGTAAATGGTTGACTGCGGGACTGCAGCCCACAGGCATGATGGTTCAAATCCAGTGGCGCCTCTCAGCGCTGGGTAGCTTCCACGACCAAAAAACAAAAACAAAACAGCGATTTCAATATAAATCTGTCTTAAAAACATGAATGACCTGTCAAGTACAGGAAATTGATCTATCCAACTAGTAGGCATCTAAAATGTAAATGTAAATTAAAATATTCCGTTCACATCATTAACAAACCCCCCCCCAACAATTAAGAAATAAATTGTACAAGAGACATAACCTACCAGAAAATATTGTAATATGACAGAAACCAAAATGACCAGTATGTAAGGATACATATTTATTTCAGAATAATTTATAGTAGCCAAAAATCAGACCCAAATTATAGAATGATCCAATGGTATAGTCACACCATGAAGTATCATGAAGTCATTCAAAGGAGTATTAAAACTATTCTGGGCTGGGCTGAGCCCCGGTGGCGTAGTGGTTGTGCGCGGGACTGCGGCCCACTGGGAAGGAGGTTCAATTCCAGCAGTGGGGCTGGGCCTCCTACTCCCACCACCAGGGGGCAGTGATGCCAAAAAAACCCAAAACAAAACAAAACAAAAAATAATCAACAAAAGCATTCTTAACCAAGTAATGCAGCCCCTGGTTGAACCACCACTCCTGATTCTCTCAGTTGAACACACTGCTCGATCAATGCCTCTACCCCCACCCTATCCCCCAAAAGTTAAATCGGAAGGTATGTTCCTTACCCGTCTTGTGTGGGTGGGTACTCGCACTCTTGTCCTTTGGGAAATACACCATTAGGAAACAGGTCACATATTGGAACTGAGGGAGGGTCTGTCTGAACTTTTGCTGTGAGATACAAATAAAGCATTACTTTTTATAATTTAACAAATAAATAAATTAGCAGTTCATCAATATTATCGTTTTCTCAGTTCCTAATGGTTATTAGCAACTCAAAACAGAAGACAATCCATCATGCTTGTCATCTTTCTAATTTCTGCTGCTTGGAAATTGAAACATTCAAGTCTTTACAACTTCATTATACTTTCCCACATTACATGTTCTGACTGAAAGCACACCTCTAATGTTAGTTTTCTCCTCCATTCACTACATCCAGGAAGGAAAAACAGAGAGGCAGACATTCCCCTGGTAGTGGTCTGTTCTGTTTTGTTTTTCACTGTGAGCCAGATAGGCTAACATTCAATGTCAACGTACTTCTTAAGGTGGTACCAAGATATATATGTGTGTGTATATACACACACACACACCTATATATTACTCAGTATAGCAACATATTACTTGTTCTAAAATTCTCAACTGCTATTGAAATAACTAAGATTTCTTGTTTTTAGATTCATATTGTATAGGCCTACAAAATCCTTAGGGTTCTCATGGTAATCTATTTTTCCCTGCTAAATTTCTCCTTGTTACCTCAGTTCAATTATTTTGATCTTTTAAAATCTTGTTTGTTTGTTTGTTTTTGTGGCATCACTGCCCTGGGTGAGAGTAGGAAGCCCAAACTTGCTCCTGGACAGCTGCTGCTGGAGTTGAACCGTCACCCCTGTGGGCTGCAGTTCTACACACAACCACTACACCACCAGGGCTCAGCTGATCTTTTAAAATCTTGTTTTTTTGTCAAAGTACTATCCAATCACCCCCAGCTTTATCTCATCTGAATTTCTGATAAGATTCCCTTTATATTAAACATAAATTGTTAAGCTGTGATCATTAAGTAACTCAAAAAGGGGGCTGAGCCCCGGTGGCGTAGTGGTTATGCGCAGGACTGCGGCCCACTGGGATAGAGGTTCGATTCCAGCTCCACGGAGCAAAGGCTGGGTATCCTACTCCCACCACCTGAGGGCAGTGATGCCAAAAAAAAAAAAAGTCAAAAAGACAATCATAGAATAAAAAACCTGTAACCAGAGGTCAAAGTTCAAACCTAACCATCACCACTTACTTGGAAAAATGGCTACATGGTGCCAAAAAAGCTCGTCTCTTCATCTATAAATGAAGAATCAGAGGCAATCTTGAATGACTTTTCAAAATTATAATGTACCACATTCAAGTCATCATCTAAAATGATGTACTATCTCCAATAGTCTGAGCTCCACTTATCATTTATTATTTATAATTTTTTCATTTTATAAATGAATAAAAAGAGACAGTGTTTAAAGGAACTGCCCACAATGGCATTATTTAGTTTAATCCAGAAGTAATCAAGAATATCTGAAATATACAAATAAGAGGCATTTGAAGTAAACTAGAAAACAAAATTCAAATCAAGAAAAAGAGCAGTAAATAGAACCTGCAATACAAAACCATACCTTTGACTCCCAGCCCTTTAGTAGCCAACAAAAAAGGGAAGCTATATGATTTGCAGATTTCAAAGTGCTATTTTCTGACTTAAAATTAGATCAGCCACTTGAAGAAACACATTATTCTTTTCTTTTTTGTTTTTTTGGGGGGGGGGGCATCACTGCTCTCTGGTGGTGGGAGTGGGAGGCCCAGCCCCACTGCTGGCATTGAACCTCCGTCCCAGTGGGCTGCAGTCCCACACACAACCACTACACCACCAGGGCTCAGCCCGAAACACAGTACTCTTGACAACAAAGTGTCATAGAGCTAATAACATCAACAACCCAACAAGGCACAATAAAGACTAATGGCATCATGCTAAAGCGATCAGCCAAAATTCTATCAAGGACAAAGCTAGGGGTTTTCAAAGAGCTCATGGAAAAATGAAATGAACAGATAATGCAATCTCTCCATGAATTTTTGGAAGCCCCCCTCGTACAGTCACTGAATACTGCCTTCTGCTGACCTGCTTTTATTGCTGGGCAAGTGTTGGTGTAATTTGGTGAAACAGTTTTTTCTTGAAGGCACTTTTGGGGGGGATAGAAGGAGTAAGACATCATAATCCTTGGCAGATTCCTAGAATGCAGGTAGCTTGTGCTCATTAAATAGAGGTTCATGGGCCTTCACAGGCTAGAGGCAGGCTGGCTCATGAGAGTAGCAAGGGTGGACAGAAACATACCAGGAGATTAAAGATGGACAGGGTCAAGAGCTTTCTAAAAATTAGTTCAAGAGCTTTCTAAAAATTAGTTCAACAGAGAAATAAAAATGGACACTAAGCCCTCAAAATTTGGATCCATGGAATTTTTCATCATTTAAAAGATATAACCAGGGACTCCATGGTCCTTAATCGTCCAAAAGACATTTAAGAGACTCAGAATGTGTTTTGATTTGTGCACCAATCTTTAATCTTGGGCTGAGCCCTGGTGGCATAGTGGTTGTGTGCGGGACTGCGGCCCACTGGGATGGAGGTTCAATTCCAGCTCCACAGGAGCAAAGGCTGGGCCTCCTACTCCCACCACCAGAGGGCAGTGTTGCGCCGCCCTCCCCCACCCCCCACAAAAAAAAATCTTTAATCTTTAATACTGTACAACTTCTTGTGATGTGGCTTTAGGACTCTGAAGATATTGGGTTATGCCACGTATACACAAGACGAGTTGATGATCCTATTTTATGCCAATGTCAAATAGTACAATATGAAATAAAATCTCAATATGCACAAATTTTAAATGGAGATTCATAATTTAATATACACCAAGAACCTCACAATTTCAATGCTAGTCGTAACTCCAAACTATCGACCCTACTGCCACCTAGTGGCACTACTTTAACCATGCTTGGAAATAATTTTTCTTTGAATTTTTCTAGTTTTAAATTATAAAATTTTTAGGAATTCAGAATTACTTTGCAGTATGAACTCCTGATTTGCAATGAACTCCTATTAAGTCCCTTAGCCAAATAGCAGCTAAATAAAATACCAAGACTGTTAAACTTAATTATTTGTTAGTTATTAATTTTACTAAGTTCTACCTCTGTAAGTATAGCAGTATTACCCTCATCTACACCAGATCTTTTTTTTTTCCTTGCTTGTCTGAAATGTCTATAACCTCGCTCTGGAAATGGTGCAGAGCAAGGCCTCAAACCGTTTCAAAACTGCTCTTGCAAGCACTATAGGAATGTACAGGGTCACTCCAGACCCAAACACGCTGGAGGCTTGCAGTTAAAAAGAACAACTTAAGACACTAACGTCCTTTCTTCTTCTTCTTCTTCTTCTTTTTCTTTCCAGCTGCTCCATCTCCATCACCATCTCCATCTAAGAAGGTAATTTCAGGTACATATAAACTTCATAAAAGTGGAGAGGCAAAATGAAACATAAATGTATAAACATGCCCACACATACTCCATCTTAAATAACTTATGCTGTTGACCCAATATCTTACAAAATAATTTTGCATATTGCTTAAGTCATATCAGAATTTGATTGTGTAAGTGAAAGCACTAACAAGCTTTACTGACTTACTCAAATAAGAAAACTGCTGAAATGATATTCTTAATTATTAAATAATTTTCCTCTTAAAAGCAAGAAATAATAACTAGTGCTATTTTAACGTCAATTGCAATCTTTCTTTTTTTTAACTTTTGGGCATCACTGCTCTCCGGTGGTGCGAGTAGGAGGCCCAGCCCCACTGCTGGAATTGAACCTCCGTCCCAGTGGGCCGCAGTCCCGCGCAATCTTTCTGTGACTTCATCTAAAATAAAATTATAGTTAAAACACTCATACTTCATGACCTTATTTGATCCTCAAAGCAACCATGAGCTTACAGGAAATACTTAAGGAACTTGCTCAATGCATACAAACTGCTAAGTGGCAGAACTGGACCAATAAATGCCACCTAAATCCTAATCCAATGATTCTGAATTACATGAAGGGATAAAGAAGAAGTTCTCTTTTGGGGTCAAAATTTTATGTAAAATTCAGTAGGGGCTGGGCTGAGGCCCGGTGGCGTAGTGGTTGAGTGCAGGACTGCGACCCACAGGCTGGCGGTTCATATCCAGCAGCAGCTCTCCAGGAGCAAGGCTGGGTCTCCTACTCCCACCAGGAGGAAGTGATGCCACACACACAAAAAAATAATCTCAGTAGGGGCATATACTGATAGTTTATGTTTTGTTCAACCACCATATAGCAGACGCATAAGTACCACTGGACAGAATGCATTAGTTATATAAATTTTAAAGATTAATAGGAATGATAAAAGAAAACCCTTTCCACCACCATACTCTTCTGTCATAATTACCACACAAAATTACAATAGTTGGTTTACACTGACCCTGCTATTGAACAGTAAGTTCCTTACAGATTAGAGAACATTAAAAATTCAGCACATAATAAGTATTCAATACCTGCTTTAAAATGCTCTTCTAGATGGTGTAATGGTTACACACTGGGCTGCTAACTACACTAGGTCTAAACCACCAACAGCTCAGAGGAAGCAAGACTCTTGTAGAGTTACAGGATCCGAAACCTATAGGCCAGTTCTAGTCTGTCCTACAGGGCCACTATGCATCAACGGATTCAACAGCAGTGTTCTTTAGAGTTTATCACAGCTACAGTTATTTTACTGAAGTTGGAAATAGGAAGCAACAATTTAGCAGAGAGGGTGATACTGTGACCTAAGACCTATACAGGTTGAGTAATATTTATCTACCAATATGTTCAATTTTTATTGACTGGGCTGAGGCCCAGTGGCGTAGTGGTTGTACGCAGGATTGCAGCCCACTGGGATGGAGGTTCAATTCCAGCAGCGGCTCCACAGGAGCAAACGCTGGGCCTCCTACTCCCACCACCAGAGGGCAGTGATGCCCAAAAAACAAACTAAGAAAAACAAATTTTATTAACTAAATCATTTAGCTTATTCCTAAGGCCTCAAGGATTGACCTGCCTTTGACAGGGTAGTGAGCTGAAAGAAAGCACTTACAAACATTGTGAGTGTCTCGAGTTGCTTTCACTTTTTAACTTTAAGCTAGAAATGGTTAACTGGAATACCAGATTTTCTTCCTTGGTATGTCTGAAATGTCTATAACCTCGCTCTGGAGATGGTACAGAGCAAGGCCTCAAACCGTTTCAAAACTGTTCTTGCAAGCACTGTAGGAATGTACAGGGTCACTCCAGACCCAGACACGCTGGAGGCTTGCAGTATATACCAGATCTTAATCAACTTCACTCTACACCTGCCAGTTAATAATTTCTTATGGGTAGGGTAGAATGCCCTTGGAGGTGTCTGAAAGTGTAACTCTCATCTTTCAAGTGCCTTATGGTTTTCATCTGCTGGCCTTGCAGCCCAATGTGTAATCAATGCACTGGACCCCCAGGGCTCCTTGCTGCTGGGGCCAGAGAACCAGTCACTGTGGCTCTTGGAGCCAAACTTCCAACTCCCACCAAATTACCTTTTCCTGCATGGGTCTAATAAAAAGATACGAAAGGACATGGATAGGATTTACCTATGAAAAATTCCAAATAGGATTCTCTGCTGAGCTCTCTTAGAAGCACGAAGAGGGATCTCATTACCAGCAAGAATCAGAAGTGGACTCAAGATTCCTGGGCAGTGAACCTCCTGTAGCCAGATGGCAGCTACACTACCAGAAGAGCAGCAGAACTAGGAGTCATGGCAAGGTACAGAATCATGGAATTTCTAACCCATGAAGCAAGTTAAGATGAATTCTTTTGTGCAAGAGATTCGGTTTGGTGCTTCTGGGGCCTTAATTCAGATAAGATGATTTACAGACCCTAGAGCAGTGGTCGGTCACCTACTGACCTACTGGGAAAATTTAAATGACCCACTAAACAATTCTTAATTACAATGATCAGTAGATATTCTTGCCAACGAATTAAAGTGGGTGCTTTCGATTTACGGCAGTGGTCAGTGGTAGGCGGCAGCTGGCTGTCTTCTCTGAGACCAGCCGAACTAATGAAAAGCAATATGTGTAGTTTTGACTTGAACCAGATAGATCTCGTTGGACTTGTCTGTGGATGAAAGTATTGACATAAATAACATTGCAAGGCTTGCAATAGTTGCTTATTATGGAGCTATTGGTTCTCCAGTTATTCATTAAGAATTGTGTGTACTTTCACCAATGGTAGGTACTATGAAAGGTATTGACATTTTAAATAAAGTTCAAGAATCCATTAAATTCAAAAATGGAAATGTTTTTGATTTGAAGTAAAAAAATTATTTTCTCTCACAACTGATGGGGCTCCAGAAATGTTAGGAAAACATGCTGGCTTTGTAAACCTATTGCAGAATGAACTTGGAAGACCACAACTTTCAAATCCAGCAGCAGCTCTCTAGGAGCATGGCTGGGCTTCCTACTCCTACCAGGTCAGTGATGCAAAAAAAAAAAAAAAAAGTTCTATTCCAGGGTAAACATTTAAATATTTTCCTTAGTAAAAACTCATAAAGAAATTACAAATGCCGAAGAAGATATGCTTAAAACTTACATATTACTGTATAGTTCATGAAGAAAATTTATGTGCAAAAGCCTCCACGAAACAGTTAAATGAAGTGATGAGCTTAGTGATTAAAATTACTAACACAATTAGAGCTCATTCTGCCTTAAGTCACAGAAAATTTAAGACATTTTTAGAAGAAATCGAATGTGAGTATAGTGATTTATTAATACATATTGACATTCACTAGTTAAGCAGAGGAAAGGTTCTAAATCGCTTTGTGGAATGTATTGACGCAACTGAAATATTTATGAGTGAAATCAGTGAAAATTTCCCTCAACCTGATAAAAATTGGCTTCTTAAATTTAAATTCTTAGCAGATAATACTAATCATTTCAATGATTTAAATTTGCAATGAAACAGTTAATTCTCAAACTTTATTAAAAATGGAAAAGTTTTTGTTATAAGATAGTTCTAGGGCTGAGCTCCAGTGGCATAGTGGTTGTGTGCGGGACTGCAGCCCACTGGTTTGGCGGTTCAAATCCAGCAGCAGCTCTCTAGGAGCAATGACTGGGCTTCCTACTCCCACCAGGTCAGTGATGCAAAAAAAAAAAAAAAGATAGTTCTATTCCGGAGTAAACATTTAAATATTTTCCTTAGTAAAAACTCATAAAGAAATTACAAATGCAGAAGAAGATATGCTTAAAACTTACATAGATGCCATTCAAACCAAATTTGACATCTGATTTCAGAACTTTAAATCCCATGGTCCTATGTTCAGTTTTAGTAATAAAGCCTGATGAAATGAAGGGCAATGTGCTGGACCTGCAATATTTCAATTTCCTTGACATTGAAAATCTGGATATGGAGTTAATTGACTTCGTAAAAGGCAGCAATATGGACAGACAAATTCAAGGCTTTAAGAAGACAATTTGAGGGCTGAGCCCTGGTGGCATAAGTGGTTGAGTGCAGGACTGCGGCCTTTGGGTTTGGCGGTTCAAATCTAGTGGCGGCTCTCAGGAGCAGCACTGGGTAACGACCACCAGAGGCAGTGATGCCCCCCAAAAAAAATAAAAAGGCAATTCGAAGCCACTGATGAAAATCACTTAAGCATGACAGCTACATCACTTCCAAGTTTCCTTCAATAAAGACAGTTGCTTTCACTTTACTATTAGCTTTTGGGTCCAGCTACTCATGTGAATAGGTATTTTCCCAAATGAAATTCATTCTCAATTCATCACAAAACAAGTTAACAGAAATTCAGAATCATGTGTTTTTTTAAAAACAACACCCAAATATCTCAAACCTTATAGGGATAATGAAAGAGCATCAAAGAAGCCATTAAAATGATTAAAGTTTCTCAATTAATTAGGGGTTCATTTTACTTTACTTCTGTGAAATATGGTGTTTACTTTTCTCCTATCATTTTATGATTTTTTCAAGTTGTAAATATAAATTTGATAATTTATAATTCTATATTTAAAGTATATTGTATTACCCCATCTGTGTGTTTTTATTTTCTGTACCCTAAGATAATGTATAATCTAAAATAGAAGTAATGTGACCCACCAGTAAAAATTTTTGTGAAAAACAGAAAAATGGCCCACTTGAAAAAAACCTTGCCAACCACTGCCCTAGAGAGTTCGAGCTGAAAGCCTTCAGGTTGAGGCTTCCAGCAGAGTGGGATGCTCTTTGGGGCTTTGTTAGCAGGCATGAAACTTTCTTCTGTTAAACAACTATGCTGAGAATTTCTCAGACACTGTAAATCTTCCAATCACGAATTTTGTCTTTGAGTTTCTATGTAGCCATTGCAATGTATATTAGAAACTAGAGATAAATTATAGATCATTAATTGAAGCAACACTGTTGACTTCTCAGCTAGGACACAAAAAAGTATGACCCACAAGGGAGTTTATAAAAATTTTACATTTCTATTCTCCAAAGCCAATGTTTAAAAAAAAAATTAAAAGCCACGCCACAGCTTGGAAGAAAATATTTATGAAACCTATCTCTAATAAAGAATTTATGGCAATAATAATAATAATACAAACAGCACAATAAAAATTGGTGGGGGAGAGATACCAAAGATAGTTACTAACCAAAACCAAACCCACTGCCATCGAGTTAATTCTTGCTTAGAGAGACCCTATAGGATTGGGAAAAACTCGCCCTCTGAGATTCTAGGGTGGTAACTTTTTAAGAGTAGAAAACGTCATCTTTCCCCCGGGGAGTGGCCAGTGGTTTCCAGCTGCTAGCCTGGTGGGAGCAGCCCAGTGTGTAACCCCTGCACCTCCAGGGCTCCGACCGTCTATGAAAAACAAGCCCAAGCACTTCACTATCATTAGTCATTTGGAAAAAAGCAAGTTAGAACTACAATGAGATGTACTACACACCTGTTAAAAGGCCTTAGATTTTACAAGTGTGCTTAGAAGAACGTGAAGGGTCTGCAAAATGGTAAAAACGTTTTATAGAAGACTGACAGCTTCCTATGAAATACAGAGTTGCATATGAACATGAGACTTATTCTTAGGTATTTACCCAAGAGAAGCATATCTATACAAAAACCTGTGTGCAAATTTATTAGAAATCTTACTCCTAGGGGCTGAGCCCCGGTGGTGTAGTGGTTGTGTGCGGGACTGCAGCCCACTGGGTTGGAGGTTCAAATGCAGCAGCAAGGCTGGGCCTCCCATTCCCACCAACAGAAGGCAGTGATGCCCCCCCCCAAAAAAAGAAATCTTACTCCTAGTGAAAATCTTGATATAATCCAAATATCCTTCAACAACTAGATCAACAAATCTACACTACTGCTATATGATAAAGATGAAATGCACTACACTATGTGCAACAATGGGATGAAGTGAAAAAGTATCATGCTAAATTAAAGAAGGTATATTGTGTAATGATTCCCTTTATGACACTCCAGAAAAGACAAAACTACAGGGATAGGAAATAGAGCAGGGGCTACCAGGCACTGGGGTCAAGAATTTAGGTAGTTTTTTGTGGAAAAGGAAATGCTAAATAGAAATGGCATCTCTCGAGCTGAGCCCAGGTGGCTTAGTGGTTGAGTGCGGGGCCCACAGGGTTGGCGGTTCAAATCCAGCAGCCGCTCTCCAGGAGCAAGGCTTGGTCTCCTACTCCCACCAGGGCAGTGATGCCCAAACAAAAGAAATGGTATCTCTCTTGGATATGGTAGTTGTGACAGACATTACTGTTTTTTGTTTTTGCTCTCTGGTGGTGAGAGTAGGAGGCCCAGCCTCACTGCATCCCAGTGGGCCGCAGTCCCGCGCACAACCACTATGCCACCGGGGCTCAGCCCGACAGACACTATTGTACAGGTTTGTCAATACTCTCACCGAGCCATATACTTGAAAGGTGCTGATTGCCACTGAAATCAATTCTGATGAAAAGCAGCCCTGGGGTTTCTGAGACTATAAATCTTTTTGGGGAACACAGACTTATTTTTCTCCAACAGTGTCTGGTGGGTTTGAACTACTATCCTTAGAGTTAGCAATTCAGTGCCTAGCCCAGAGTGCAATCAATTTTGAACAAATTATACTTTAATAAACCTAATTTAAAATACCGGTTAAACAAGTGCCTCCAACATATTGCTAAGTGTTCACCCAATCAATTTTAGATACTGATAACCCACACTTTCTAACCCAGCACATCCAAAATTAAACTCAATAACTTTTTCCTTGCTTTCAAAGTCCCCCACCCCCACCCCCACCCTTCCCTTCCAGTTTTCCCTTAACTTCACCACTATTGCCACCAAGTTGAAACTCCACTTCTTGGTCCCCAATCTTGAATTCTGCTTCGACAACTGTACTACCTCACTACCATCAAGTCAATGCTGACTCATAGTGGGCCTACAGGCCGGGGTAGTATTGTCCTTGTGAATTCTGAAACTGTAACTCTTTACAGGAGTAGAAAAAGCCTGATAATAGGGCTGAGCCCCGGTGGCATAGTGGTGGTGAGCGGGACTGCGGCCCACTGGGATGGAGGTTCAATTCCGGCTCCCAGGAGCAAAAGCTGAGCCTCCTACTCCCACCACCAGGGCAGTGATGCCTAAAAAAAAAAGGCTGGTAATAATCATGCAGTTAGCTGCTCACCACGTAAGCACCGCAACAGCAGGGCTCCTTAACTGCACTATAGACTCTTTCTTTCCATTCTCCAATATCAATGCCTGGGCTACTGTTACATACCCCCCCAAAGGATTGTGCCGTTCCTTTACTTCTCCTCTACTCTAAGCAACCACATTCAATTATTTTTCCCCTAGTATTTTTTCTTAAAAAAAAAAGTTCCTCCAATTAATTATCAAACATGTCCAATTTTCATAATTTGATTGTGAGGATGGTGCAGGAGCAGGCAAAGCTTGTTCTGTTGTGTATGAGGTCACCATGGGTCAGAACCAACTCCAGAACTGACTTGTGTGCACCCAACTCTCATCTTCTGAATACATCAGCCCTGTCACACAAACTGCTTTTATTCAAGTTCCATTTCTCCCAATGAACCCTCCTTCTTCATTCAACCCACAATTTCACCTCCAAGTTTATATAAACTTCCTTGCAGATATCAGTATACCTTTTTACCTTTTTAAAAAATCATACCACCAATTCTTTTAGGAAAATTATTATGAAACACTATCTTCCTAGCGTCTCAAAAACCTCTCAACAGTTATTGGTTGATCCTGGTTAACAGGATGTATTAAGAAACCATCGCCATCCAAACTGTGGAACTACCCAAACAAAAACCTCTCCCCTCACGTAAAGAGAATGCTCTAACTGTACAGACACAAAAAGGATGCTGGAAGACTGGCATTGTCAGAATCTATACCCCGTGGATGTACCTTTGATGAAAAAAAAAAAATTCTTGTTACGAGCTCAAACAGCTTTCAGAATGTGTAAATCAGGTAAAATAGGCCAACATTAAGACTGAAGCGAAAAAAAAAAAAAACACCTTTGAATCCTGGCATTTCATCACAAACTGCAAGCTTCTTGAAGGCAGGGAGCATTTTATTTCTAAAAGAAAATCAAACCACTGCTCTGCATTCCCCAACACAATAAAGCACTCCAGGGACTTGTTGCTAATGGCTGAAAGGTAAAACAGGAGGCTACAAGTGCTTGAGGGAGACAAACATTAACTAATTCTTAATCTCATCCTCTACTGTCTTGCTGACAAAATTTCAGCTCTTAATAACATTTCACAGCAACAAAAATAGCACAAGAAGCTACAACTATGAAGTTGAAAAGCACTTCAATATATTCATTTGTGAATCAAAAAACTTTAATATAGCAGAAAAAGGAAGGGAGTATGAATCAGGGCTTACAAATGAAATTCAGGCTCTATTTCACACAGTACCTAACCTGTCACATTGGCCAAAAACCGCCATTTCTCAATCTACATTATATGAGACTAGCACACACTTTGCTGGGTTTTGAGAGTATAAAATGAGAACATCTACTGAGTGCCTAAGACACACTAGCTGTGCAATGTTAGACAAACAGAACCTAACTTTATCTGAGAACTCATCCACCACTTGGCCTTGTACCAAATACATTTTCAGAAGCTAAGATTTGGTTATCTTAGCAGCCCTCAGTATATCCAGTTTTCTAGAGATGCTGTTAAATATACTGTCTTTGAAGCTGAGGTCTTCCCAAGTGAAATTAATGTCAAAAAATACTGTGAGTCAGCAGACTTTGTTTAATGACTATCTGGTTTTTCATTCTTGTAGTCAAAGGCCTAATTAACCCTTTACCTTCATCGTCATCATCTTTTTCTCTCTCTTCCAAAGCTTGTCTTTCCAATTGTTTTGCTACCTCATCAACTGAGGTACCTGATTCAGTTTCTTGTTCTGCTAAAAAGAAAAAGTACAAGTCAAATACAATAAAGACATTCCCATTAGAATACAAGGGGTCAAGAAAAAAAAAGAATACAAAGGGTCTTCAAAAAGTATAGGAAAATTTTCCATTAGCTTTTCAATTCTATTTTTCCATGAACTTTTTAAAGTTCCCTTGTATGGGGCTGAGTCCCATGGCGTAAGTGATTGAGTGTGGGACTGCGGCCCGCAGGCTTGGCAGTTCAAATCCAGCGGCGGCTCTCAAGAGCAGCACTGGGTAACTCCCACGACCACCTGGGGGCAGTGATGCAAAAAAAAAAACAAAACAAACACCACACCACAAAGTTCCCTTGTATGCTTTAAGGATCCTGAAAAACGTACAAGAAAACCCCTTTTCTGATGTGTCCAGGAAACAAAGAAACATTACTGTGAACTTTAACAATCTTAATTAACCAAACCACTGCCTCTGAATTCATTCCTACACCAGGTGCCTTCACGGAGTGCATGAAACTGAGCTTTCTATCAAGGTGTGCAGTGGTACTTCCACAAGGCTGCCAACAGTCAACCTTCTGCAGAGCAGTCGAGAGCAGACCATTTGTGCCACCCAGACAGTATAAGAAAACTGGTTTAAACACAGAAAAAAATGACCACTCCGATGCGGTATTGTCCATTCCCTCATTCAATTCAAGAAAACACCCTTTACTTATCCTTTCTATTAGCTACAAGATAAACAGAAATGTAGAAGTTTGCCCCGATCCTTAAATAGTTTAAACTGCTTCAACAATGTGACAACTAATTACCAGAGAAGTCACTGACATAGGCAATTCTTAGTAGAGGAGGATTCAAGGCAAAGGCACTTTGGAGCTTCATAAAAACAAAAATTCCATTAAGAAAGACTATGGTAAGATAGATATAGGAAAAGACGTTCCATTATTAAAACAAAACAAAACCCCTCTGGAACATCCAAGCAAAGGCCTGCCCCTGAAGTAGTACAATCTAGCCAGAGAAGCAATGTGTGTTTTATAAAGAGCTTAATTCCAGGCAGGCGGCAAATTGTAGCTACTGTCGAGAATTCACACCGAGTTAAAACTGTTCAAAATACATCAGAGCCAAACTGGCCAAGACCAGTTAAAGGACAAAGAGTTTGGAATGCATCCGCAAGGCAGGAACAGCCAACAAACTATGTCCTAGAATTCAATTTTGCTTCCCAGCAACACTCCAACTCTCCCTCCTCCATCCCCATGTCCATTCAATTCAGAATACCACCGCCTAGTCGGCTACGCAAAATTTCCGAAAGCTGTAAATTAGCCTCCCCCAAGTCTTTCATCTTCATATTCGTCCCTTTTGGTCTGGCCACAGTTCCCTCTGTTCTCTGGCTCTTCATCAGACACCAGTACATATATACTTCCCCCCCCCCCCATAAAAAGGCCTTGTGCTCCCACCCGACCCCCAAAAAACAAATCCTGGCTCCTCAAAAGAAAGCATTCGTCAAGTTCCCAGGTCAGAATACAAGCCAACTGCGAGCTTTCCCACTGTTTTCCTTGCCGACTGGTGGATTTCGAAGTTCCAGGCCCGAGATCCATTGGGATACACAAGATACTCCGGACTGCCCGCCCCGCCCGCTTCGTTGGCCAAGCGCCACGGTGCTTTAGGCCTAAGGTTCTTCCCCAAGGCTTCACCACGCTGTGACATCAGGCAGGTGGAGATTGGGACCACGGCGGCCACACATTCGGCGATTGCTACACAATGACAAGAACGCGCGCGCGCGCGCGCACACACACGTGTGCACCCTCACACACACCCCCAAAGTGTGCAGGCTGCAACTAAAATCCCCTCGTGACCGAGCGGGTGGGAGAGGGACCGTGTTCAAAACACTCGGGCTGGCCCCACCACCCCCGCGACAGGCCCGGTGCCAGGGCGCGGTGGGGCCGAGAGACCCCGCGCACGCGGGGTTCAAGGCGGCTCCGGCGGGTGCGGGGGAGCCGAGTCCTCGGCCGACAGGGGCTCGGGCCCCGCCGCCCTGGAGTCAGTCACTCGGGAAGCTGAGGCACGCTGACTCCCCCTCCCCCCCCGCCCGCCTCCAGCCCTCCCGTGCCAGCGACACAAACGCCGCCTCGGACTTGAGAGTCGGTAGCCCGTGCGTGGCCACGGCTCGGAATCGGAAGTCCGTCTGGCCCTCCGCCCTGGATCCCCCGTTCCTGCCACCCAGGCTGGGCCTGAGCCGTTCGGCCATCCCTGGGTGAGGGGAGGGGGGGGAGCGAGGAGGCCCAGGGAAACGTCCCACTCTACCTGCTGCAGCCCCTTTACTCTTCTTCTTCTTCCGTCGTTTTTTCTTGGCTGCCTCTTCATTCGTGGAGGCAGCTCCCTCTTCCCTGTCGTCCGCATCCAGGTCGCCATTCAGGAGGCTCCCGGAGGTCGCTGCCTCCGCCACGCCCGCCATGTTGCACGAGAGAGCGCGAGGGAGGGAGAGCGAGCGGCGAGGGCCCGCTCCTTCGTCACCCACTCCAACCAGCGAGGCCGGAAGCTGCTCTCTATGGTCGGCGCGCAGGGCCTTCTGGGAGAGTGGAGGACTCGGCTGCGGCGAGCCAGTGGGTGGGCCCTGGCTGATCCTGCCGTAGCTGGCTGGGAGCCGACGGCCCCGCCCCCGGGCCCCGCCCCTCCGACGTCCTGCGGGGAGCCAGTTTGCCGGGGGGAGCTTCGGCTCGAAGAAAGAACTGGAAATGAATGTGCCTGCCGGGTGCAGAAGCGTTTACAAGCGGGAGGGGCGAACTCACCTGGTACCGAACACCCTATCTTCGCGCTTAATAAGTGGACGTGGACGGAGAGGGAGAACAAACATATATATATGTTTGTATATATGTATATGTTTGTATATGTATATATATATGTATATATTGGCTAGACTGCTTTGGTTTTCACAATCCTAGCTCTCCGTGAAGCCGAATAGGCTCTGAGATAATTTAGGAAGCTGGAATTCCACGTTAGTTGCTGGGGGCCCTAACCCCCCCACCCCCGACGGTTTTTTAAGGTTCGCTTATGTTCGTCTGAGCTAACGGCGATTGGTTCAGATTCAGGCTTGCTCTCTGCAGAATCTCGGCCCCAGGTCCGTCTGCTCTTCACACTCCTAGACTTTGTTACCTTCAACCATCCAACAACCATGCTGCACTCACTGATAACCTATCTTGCGGTAAGAGCTGACTCTCCAATTTCTCGTTTTCTTTTATCTTTCTCTTTAACATGGAAGAGTCACCGAAATTTCATTTTGCCCATTCTCACTAACACACACAGATACACACTTTGTGAAAAAGCCCCCTGTTTAAACAGTGACTTGAATTTAGTCTGTGTTCCCAGAGGTTTGTGATTAGCTACACCAACTTTTTAAACCAACTACTGGATCTACTCATGGTGACCCCATAAGTGTCAGAGCACAACTGTGGTCTAGAAGTAAAAGGTCGATTCTTTTTGTTTTGTTTTGTTTTGTTTTGTTTTTAGGGGCATCACTGCCCTCTGGTGGGAGTGGGAGGCCCAGCCTTGCTCCTGGAGAGCGCTGCTGGGTTTGAACTGCCAAGCCTGTGGGTCGCAGCCCCCCACTCAACCACTACACCACCAGGTTTCAGCCCCGATTCTGTTCTTTAATTAATTTTTAAAACATTATTTTATTGAGGGCTCATACAACTCATCATAATACATACATGCATCTATTGTGTCAAACACATTTGTACATTTGTTGCCAGTATCATTCTCAAAACATCTGCTTTCCACTTGAGCCCTTGATATCAACTCATTTTCCCCTCCCTCCTCACCACCAACCTCATGAACCCTTGATAATTTATAAATTAATATTTTGTTGCATCACACACTATCCAGCATCTCCCTTTACCCACTTTTCTGTTGTCCTCCCCCCAGGAAGAGGGTTATATGTAGATCCTTGTAATTGTTTCCCTCTTTCTATCCCACCTTCCTCCACCCTCCCAGTATCATCACTCTCACCACTGGTCCTGAAGGGATCATATGTCTTGGGTTCCCCATGTTTCCAGTTCCTGTCTGTACCTGTGTACATTCTCTGGTCTAGCAGGATTTGTAAGATAGAATCGGAATCATGATAGTCGGGGGGAAGAAGCATTTAAGAACTAGAGGAAAGTTGTTTGTTTCATCATTGCTACACTCCACTCTGACTGGCTCATCTCCCCAAGACCCTTAGGTTAAAGTCCACAGATGGGCTTTGAGTCCCCACTCCCCACTCCCCCTCATTCACAATGAAATGTTTTTTGTTCTACGATGCCTGATACCTGATCCTATTGACACCTCGTGATCACACAGGCTGGTGTGCTTCTTCCATGTGGCCTTTGTTGCCTTGAGCTAGATGGCTGTTTACTTTCAATCCTTTAAGCCCCCAGACTCTGTATCTTTTGATATCCAGGCACCATCAGCTTTCTTCACCACATTTGCTTATGCACCCATTCTGTCTTCCACAATCGTGTTGGGAAGGTGAGCATCATGGTATTCCAGTTTAGTAGAACAAAGTATTCTTGCATTGAGGGAGTACTTGAGTGGAAACCCATTGTCCATCTGCTGCCTTACTACTAAACCTATAAATATATGCACATAGATCTTTTTCCCCATCATCATATATAAATATATTTACATATGTATATGCCTGTATTTATTTAGACTTCATTAATGTCCCTTGAAATGGCCAATTCTTAAAAGTAAATTGCCAGTTCTTTATTCCCAGGCTCTTCTGCACGGACTTAAATTCCCAGGGCGCAAAAGGGGACCCTGGCCTGATCTAGGGATTTCCACACCATCTGGCTTCAATTTCTCCTGAATATTTTGTCTACCTAGAAAGTTTGAGTGTTTTCTTTAAAACTCAGGACCAAGCTTTATAGACATCAAGATGTTTTGGGGGTGCCTCAACAGCCAGCAGCACGCTGGGAGGGGCGTCTCCAAGCTGAGGCACTGTGGCAGCACCCGGTACACACACTGGAACCTGGGCAACAAGTCAAAGGAAGCGTTTTGTGCTAATTTCACCAAAACCTTCAGGCACTCGTTCAGGGTGCTGGCTCACAGGTGACCTGTTGCTTCCGAAGAGAAAGCCAACAGTTGCAGAAGCATCTTCAACAGTCGAGGTGGGGCTTGGTCATCAGCAGTCCCCTTGGGGGCTGAGGTCTGCTCCCCGTGACCTTGCTTGTAAACCAGGCTCTTGTTGCCTTCCCCAGCAGCGGCCGAATCCAGTTCACCTCCCGACAGTAGCAGGCAGACCACACCAGGTGCTGAAGAACGCACAGGGAAGCCCCCAAGAAGCCTTCCAGGCTACAGAGCCAAGTTCTCAGGGTTGGCCTCTACCCCTGTGCCCACACAGGTGGCGTGGGGGGCTGGGTCCCCAGGTGCTCCATTTCTCTTGACTGCTGCCACATCCTGCAGAGCCGCCAGTATAAACCAACAAAGAACCGTATGAGCGGGAGGAGATGCACTGCTCCAGGAAGCTGGCAGAGTGGGAAGGTCCTCCTCTCCTCCTTCTGCCGGTCTTGGTCACATGAACCTTCACTCCTGGCAACCAGATGAAGCCCAGTGACTGCCAGCTCCTGTGCTTCTCTCAGGGCTTGCGTGTGTGATCTCTGCATCCAGCTGTCCGCGAGGGTGTTCTGGACCTCTTCTTATCAGCCCCCCAGACAGAGGTCTTATTCTCGGAACCTTCCCTGCCCACCAGAGCCTTCAATCTTGCCTCTGTCTGGCAGGGTTGTGGAAGAGACGTGCTCGCGTTAAAAGACTCCTTGGTGGGGATAGACGTTTTTCCAACTTGTGGAGGGCAGGCTTCTGCCTTTACCAGCACCGAAGGACTTTTCCTAGGACTGGGGGGGAGACTACAGGTGGCAGTCAGCTTATTTGCTCGCTCACTCTTTTGCAGCTTTGCCCTTCATTCATTCATTTCAGCATCTTTAAACTAGAGTTCAGACTGCAAGCACTGGAGCTTTTTGGAGAATCCCTTTTCCTTATCACTCAGCGCTTGAGCTTTCTCTTGCTCAAGAAGGAAATGTGATCGTTTTTTGCTCCTCTAGAACAGATTCTGTTTGTTGCAAGGAGTCTTGCAAAATTTTAATTTCTCCATTTTTAATGCGGACGTCATCTTCCATCGTCTTCAGCTTTTCTTTCAGTTCTTTGTATTGTGCATGAAGCATCTCTAATTCAAGATTATCTTTAACTGTCACTTTCTCTCTGCTTTTTCCTGCAGAGTTTCTGTTTTTTGACATCCCATCCATTCTGGGGACCTGATGAATGCCGAACACATCCCGGGCCAGGGCTGAGTACAGTAAATCTGACATAGCCTCTCACCCAAACAGGATCAGCACATGGTCTTTGAAATATTCAGGGACCACCCCTTTCTACTCTAAACAGAGTTTTTCATTCCTTTGTTGTTACCTGCCTTTGCATCAGTCTCATCATATTTCTCTGATTTGTAGCCTGAGCAAATCATCAGGGAGGCTGCCCCATTTGAAGAAGAATGTGACACCAGGTGTGAGGAAGGCTTATTGACAACCTGTCAAATGCAGACTACATGACCTTGCTTGCTGAAAGTGGGGAGGACTTGAAGTATCTGGTGATGAAGACCAAGGCTTGCAGCCTTCAGTATGGATTACAATTCAATGTGCAGAAAAACAAAATGTTCACAAGTTGACCAGTAGTCCTAGTAAACAGAGAAACAACGGAAGTTATCAAGGATCTTTGTCATGCTTAGGTCCACCATTAATGTCCGCGGAAACAACAGTCGAGAGATCAAAAGACGTGTTGCATTACGTCTATCTGCTGCCCAAGACCCCTTTAGAGTATTGAAAAACAAGAAGGTTACTATGGGGACTCAGGTGGGCCTGACCCAAGCCACAATATTTTCCATTGTTTCATATGCATGTGAAAATTAGACATTTAAGAAGTAGGAAGACAAGAATGGATGTATTTTCATTGTGGTGCTGGAGAAGAGTATTGAAAGTACCATGAACTGCTAGTAGGACAAACTGATATGTCTTGGAAAAAGTCAAGCCAGTGCTCCTTTGAGGTAAGGATAGTAAGACATAGTGTCAGGAGAGACCAGTCCCTGGAGAAAGACACCAAGTGAAGGGGCAGTGAGCAAAAGGAAGACCCTGGACAAGATGGGTTGACACCATGCTGAAGCAACAGGCTCTGGCATAGGAATATTGCGAGGGTGGTGCAGGATGGAGAAATGGTTCCTTCTTTTGTGCATAGGGTGGCTCTGGGTTGGGACCAACTCATTGGCACCTCACAACAGGTACAACAAGTGACCCTATAGTTCCCCATGCTATTATCTAACACAATGTAATTGTGTCCTTAATGGGATAAAAACACTCTAACTCAGATCACAGCCTAGATGCAGTCAATCAAAAGGAAGCTTCCTCAGTTGTGTGGCCTGCTTCCAAGATAAGTAGACCTTACGAAAAAGTTTGTGACAATGTAAGATATAAAAAAAACAACCTACAACTTATCAAGGGTTCATGAGGGAGGGCCGCCAGGGGAGGGAGAGGAAAGAAATGGGGAGATGGTATCAGGAGCTCAAGTGGGGAGAGAATGCTTTGAAATTGATCATGGTGGCATATGTGCAAATGTGCTTGACACATTGGAGGAATGTGTGGATTGCGATAAGAGATATAAGAGCCCCCCAAAAAGGTATTTTTTAGAAAGTTTATTTGCTTTTTGTTGGGTCTGGATCTTTCATCTGACTCATCAATCTCTGGTTCTTTGGACTTGAGCCAACAGCCTGCCATCTGATATACCTACCTTGAATTCATTTGCTTCTGCAGCTACCAGTCTGTTATCTTCATGCCAATCTTGAGCCCATCAACCTTATAGCTGTTAGAGTCATGAGAGGCCTCCAAACATTTGAACAGTGGGCTCAGAATCTTTCCAAACTTGAACTTTCCCACGTCTACAACTTTAGAGTCATTTTCATAATATAAAGTTCTCTATATTTTCCTGATATGAATTTCTGTATATATAGGCATATCAAAGTTTCACTGGATTTTGCTTTTCTAAAGAATCCAACCTATGGTGGTGGGCACCACGTGGAGAGAGTAGAAGTTGATGTCTCCTGGATCCTAGGTCTCTGATTTGATCAACTCAGGTCCAGGTTTTACACACCATGGTAAGCAAAGTTTGGAAATTCCCATGATGTTCGGTTGCCTTGGCTGCTGCTTATCAGTTTGATACATTTGGTGGTCATATGTTGAGTGTTCTTCTGGTGGGAGCACGTAACTCTTGACTTGTACAAGAAGGTTGTGTGTATACATTTGGTGGTCTGCGGAAACACATAATCTCTTGACTTGCACAGGAAGGTTGTGTATGTACATTTGATGGTCAGCAGGAACACATCATCTCCTAACTTGTGTGGAGAGGTTGTTTATGTACATTTGGTGGTCAAAAATTGAATCATCTTCTAGAAAGAAAGTGTAATCTCTCTTTTTTTTTTTAATTTTCTGCTTCATTTTCTATTGAGGTTTTTTTTTATCTCTTTTGCTTTATTATTAGTTTTTGTTTCTTGTTTTGTTTTTTGTTTTGTTTTGTTGGGGGGGGGGGGCGTCACTGCCTTCTGGTGGTCATGGGAGCTACCCAGCCTTGCTCCTGAGAGCCACTGCTGGTTTTGAACCACCAAGCCCGTGGGCCGCAGTCCCGCACTCAACCACTTACGCCAACAGGGCCCACCCCCAAAAGCGTAATCTCATGTAGCAGAAGGTCAGCGTCTTGCAAAGCAGTTTTCACAAAATGGAGTTTCTTGTGCTCTCATCAGTGGACACCACTCTGAGGATTCCACTGAGTGTGAACAGGCATGAGTGAACCCTGCAGGCCCCTCCGCTCCTCAGGTCATTCACATGGAGAGAGAGTGAGTGGGGGATGGGACTACATGAGAGACCAGGGAGAGGGAGCGTCCGGCACTGAGGGGGCTAGAGAGAGTCACTTTCCAACACTTAGATGTATATGAGGTGACTGAAAATACCATGGATCAGGTCAGTCCTCAGAGTGGCATCTTTGCTCTTTGCACTTTAAAAGGTCTTGTGCAGCAATTTGCCCAATGTATTACTTTGTTTGATTTCTTGACTGTTGTTTCTATGAGTATTGACTGTGGAGCCACATGAAGTGAATTCCTAGACAACGTCAATCTTTTTTCCATTTATCACAATGTTGTCTACAAGTCAAGTTGTGAGAATTTTCATTTTCTTCACATTGAGATGCAATCCATACTAAGGCTGTTGTGTTTGATCTTCATCAGTAGGAGTCTCAAGTCCTCCTCGTTTTCAGCAGGTGAGGTAGGTCATCTGTGTATTGAAGGTTGTTCGTGAGCCTTCCTCCATCCCGATCTTGACTTCTTTTCTTTATAACCCTTCTCTGATTATTTGCTCACTATACAGATTAAACAAATATGGTAAAATGATACAGCTTTGATGCTCACCCTTGTTCTGTTAAAAAGACTGTCTCTTGGATCTATTTGTAGTTTCTGCATGAATAGAGTTAAATGTTCTAGTTTTTCCATTCTTCCCAATAGTATCCATGGTTTGTTATGATCCACTCAGTTAAATGCCTTTGCGTAGCCAACAAAACACATGTAAATACCTTTTTGGTATTCTCTGCTTTTAGCCAAGATCTATCTGATGTTAGCAATGGCGACCCTTATTCTATGTCCTTTTCTAAGGAGTCCTGATGGTGTAGTGGTTCTGGGTTGGGCTACAATCCATAAGGTTAGCAGTTCAAAACCCCCATCCACTCCTGGAAGAAAGACAAGACTTTGTACTTCCTTTAACCTCAGTCTCGGGAAGTCACAGAGGCAGTTCTAACCTGCCCTGTAGGGTCATTGTGAGTTGGCATCAACTCGATGGCATTGAGTCTGGGGGCTTATGTTCTCTTCTGACTCCAACTTGAATTCTTGAATCTCCCTGATGATTTACTACTGCAACTTATTTTTAATTATTGTCAACGACATTTTGATTGTATTTTTCAGTAATTTCTACATTTTCTTTGGTCACCTTGTTATGGGATGGACACAAAGATGGATCTCTTCCAGTCAACTGGAGAGGTATCTAGACACCTTCCAGATTTCTTGGAGTCGACTAGTGAGTATGTGAGATGCTGTATCAGTGTTTTTAAACATTTCAATTGGTATTCAGTCCACTCTTGGAGTCTTGTTTTGTACTACTGCTGTTTTGTACAACTTGGATGTCATCTTTCAAAACAATGGGTTCTTCATCTTATACTATTTCTTGAAATGGTTGCATGTTCACCTATTCTTTCTTTTTTTTTTTGGTGGGGGGGGGGGCATCACTGCTCTCCGGCGGGGGGAGTAGGAGGCACAGCCCCACTACTGGAATTGAACCTCCGTCACAGTGAGCCGCAGTCCCGCGCACAACCACTACGCCACCGGGGCTCAGCCCCACCTATTCTTTCTTGTACAGTGATTGCATGTTCCTTCTATTTTATTTTTATGCTTCCTATTTGAGTCAATATTTTGCCTACAGTATCAGCATTACAATTCAAGACATTAATGTAGCTATAGTCCATAACCAGGAAAATCCAAGAAAGTGCAACATGCCCTCAGGAAGAGTGTAGTTGAAAATAAATGAACTTCTATCCTGAAAGATGCTTTCTTTCAAAAACTAGGGGACTTGCCTACACTTACATTGACTTAATTCTAAGCACTGGGTTTGTTAAAGGCTAAGGCATATACTGGGAACTCTGAATCTACCGTATTTCATATCATTTCAGCCTCCGCTGGTTTCTTTCTGACCATTGAGCAGCAAAATAAAAAGCTTTTCTCTCAGGCAAAGTGTGTTTGAAGGTGGATTGCTGTGACTCCCCTGCCAATTCAGAGACTTGTTTGAGCATGTTCTTGAAAACTTAATAATAGGGTTGCATGATCACGAGTTATACCTGAACCTAGGTGGTCAGCGGTCCATGCAACCGTTCCTGTAAGCTCTTCTGATCTGTATTTCTGTATGTGTCCCAACCATGGACCCTTTCTTGCATCCATAGTCACCACAACAATTGCACTGCATTGATGTGTCACCATTGATGACTTTGTGATGAATTCCTCTTGTTTATCATGCTTTAAAGTTGAGCCATGCAGCTGTGAGTCCTTTGGACAGCATTATGGCCTCATGCTGATGAGCTCTCTCATGTACATGATTCGTTTTTGCTTTTGTCCTGTTAGAGACAATAAAAGGGTGTCTATAAAATATATTTGAATTTAGAATCATTTTTCCTCCAGTACAGGCATGTCTTTAATGATTTGCCAAAGACCAACCATCTTATAACCCTTTTAACCTGCAATTATGAATGATGTGGCTTCAAAACATTTATGGGGAAATTGAATTAAAAGACAATGGGATTTTTCCATAAAATATATTAGAGTTTAAATTCCAAAAACTACATTTGTGGAAGGAAAGCCTAAATCCTAAAGCCTAAAGCCTAAATTACTGACCATTTGTCAGTAATTTGAATAGCTTTTCTCTTAGGCATAGTACATTAGAAAGTGAATTGCTGCCACTCCCACACCCTGTCATGGAGAGGGAGTCTACCCTTTAGGCCTTTAGGGACTTGCCTGGGTGTGTCTTTGATGAAATTTCCACATGATTATGAGTCATATCACAACTGCCTTAGCTGGAGAGCCCCAGAACTAACCTTGTTAGCTTTTCTATCTAGCACAGTGTGCATATCCATACTATGATCCCATCCGCACTTCTGTTGTCCTGCCTACAACTGTGATCTGCCCTGTGACATTTGCCAAGTGACAGCTGTCCTTGTACTCCACATCCTAGGTAAGTGCCATGTCTCTGTAAATCCTTGGATGGCCTCCTCCATCCGAATGAATCGTCTTTGCCCTGTTTAATACTTAATAAATGTATCTCAATACATTATGCTTGAAATTGGTTCTCTTTACTCTCCTACAATGCAAATGTGTGAAACTCGCTTATACATATCCCAGTAATAGTCCTTCTGCAGTCTTATGATGAAGACTTTGAAGCACCCCTATACTGCCCCAAGTTTCACTGTCCTTATTTTAAAATGAGGGCAGTCGTAGTATACTCTCACAGGACTGCCTCTCAATCCCTTTCAATGTTGATAGAGAGCACTTAGCCTGACACAAGAGTAATAATAATAATAGTGATAAGTGTTAGCAATTATTGCTATTAGTAAGCGAAGCTCTTGAGAATTTTCCATTTGTGTGGACAATAACACAACTTAGGTATCCGTAGGCAGATTGCAATAATGGATAACAAGAAAGAGATGGCGAAAAAATTTAAGAAAAATTGGTAAAGTCCAGTTGCTCATCATTAAGAAAGACACCGAGGTTTTTGCTTGTTTTTTCATAATTCTGTTTTTAAAAAAATGCTATTTCAAAATGTGTTATATATAATGCATATATGTTAGTATACATATACATACCAATGCCAAACCAAACCCACTGCTATTGAATCTATTCAGAAACAACTTGCCTCACTCAACAATATATATGAGAGACAAATGGAACATAATACATACGCACATATGAATTACAGTTACATCAAAATGTGTACATGCTCATTAGGAGTGGTCAGAAAAAGAGCCTTAAAGGATATGTGGGTATAATCAACAAAGAGGAAATATGAATCTAGTATTACA